>BSBK01009684.1:7500-192605 GCA_027943335.1 Chamaecyparis obtusa
AAGGATTTGCACAAGATGAAGCAAGAAAACAAGAACAAGTAGAGGGAGTTGGAAAGTTTCTCAATTAAGATTGGTTGGGAAATGGATGGTAGGAAAGCAACAGAAGAAGATAAGAAGATGGTCTAAGATACCCTAAAAGAAAAAGAGGTTGAACTTTATAGATCTGAATAAGAAGTTGATACCTTGTAGACATGCCTTCATGAGACCAAGGATGAAATGCAATATTTAAGAGGTGATTTCAATAGTTTGATAATGAGAAATGAAGATTTGGTAAGAAAAAATTAAGGCCTATGCAAAAGAAGGAAAATCACATAAAGAACTTGGTGATGCTAACAAGTTGTTGAAGAAGTTTAATGATATTTCTAGGAAGATTCATGAGAAGCTAAAAATTAATAGAAGAATAATGAATCATCCATTCTAGGTTATACTAGTGAAACTATTTTTGAAATTGGTGAATCATCTGAATCCAAGAAGTCCAATCAAGATGATAATTATCCACCAAAGGTGAAAAAGAATTTTTTTTGTAAGAAATGTAATAAGCTAGTTTGTTTTAATTTTGATTAAGTAGTCTGACATGTTGCAACAAAATGCAAGTTTAGACCTACCAGTTCTACATGTTCAATTTTTCATGAATAAGGTCATACTGCTAGGGTTTTAAAAAATAAACTTAATATGTTTCATGGTCATTGTTTCCACTACAAAAATTATGGTCATAGAGAAAGTGAGTGCTAGACCAGGATGAGCAATCAAAGATCATTTATGTACTAGAAGAGACCTTATTTGAATCAAAACCAATGGAAATTTCAATGTTCACATTGCCACAAATATGGGCATATGGTTGTTAACTATAGATTGAGAGAAAACATAGGTACTTATGGACCTTGGAGAGATCTACTAGCATGGAATGTTTCCATTGTCATGGGTATGTATAGGATCATGGTTTACAAAAAAGTGGCAATGTGAAAAAATAAACTTTTCACTCATCCAAAAGCACACTAAAAATTTTGTTGACTTTTTAGTAGGCTTGAGTGTGAGTACACTTGACCAAGCCAAAAGCCAAAGCATAGGCCTAATCGGATATCCGATTTTATATTAGATATCCAATTTTTGCCAATAAATAATATTTGTAGCTTGAGGTCACGTTCAACATTTTCATTGTAAAAATTTTGAGCACATGTCTAAGGGTTTCAGATATCTGATAGAATCTCATATCTAATTTTCTCAACATTAGTAGGTAAGTTAAATTTTTATGTTTCTATTGTTTCTATTTATTTTTTATTTAAATTTGTAGTTTTTTATATAAAAACTAGGGTTTAAATGATATTTTTTATTGTTTTTTTTAAATGATTGTAATTTTCTATTTGGGTTCTAATTATAATAAAAAATGGATTTGAATCAATCAGAAAACCCTCCCAATGATCCCGCAAATAATCCAGAACAACCTCCAAACAATCCCCCACCTTCAGAAAATGAACCACATGTCTGAAACCCTCACTGTTTAGAGGATCTCGTAGGAGATAATATCAATCATCTTAGAGGATATCCGACCACATATGCTAATATACCCACATTTCACCCCATGTTTTCCACATTTAAATCCATTAGTGAAAACATGGATAAACTTATAGAGAAATATAATGTTGCATTTCCTTGGCGCGATTCCATGCACACCTAGTTTGATGATGGGCTTGACTATGATCAAGTTATGAACTTAAACATAAGAAAACATGACATATGTAATCTTTTTGTAGATCCCAAAGCCGGTTTAAAAGGGGACCCTAAAAAACACAAGTTGTGAATTAAATGGTTTGCAAATGATGCAATACGTGACAACTTTTTTTATTGCTAGTGAATGGTTTTTGATATACCACCTCACAACAATTTGGATGTCCCATTTTATTTCATTACAAAATTGTATGCTAAATTTGTGCTTGGTTAAACGGTAAATTATTGGAGTATGAGACCGAACTAGGGTGTAGGCTTAGGATCTCCTTAGGACAGGCCATGGGCACACTAGGTGAAATCCCGCACATATGTCCCCCCTCCCAAGATTTCACTACCTCCTATAGTGCAGTATCATAGTATTATTGTTGAGGCCGAATCATAGATTATTCGAGCCATTAACACCTTGAGTGATCTTCTAATTATGTAGAGCATGACATTGTTTCCTCCTCATCATGATTCTTCTGGCCCTTCTACATCCTCCACAAGCTCACATGTTTGTTTTCCTCACACTTTCATTGTGTACAAGAATCTGTGCTTAGGTCCCCTAAATGATAGTGATTCATATAACTACATCTTCAAGGTGGATGATACTACACAAAATACTATAGGCACTGAAGAACCTCATGAAGATGTGCATCAGAGGCATAGAGAGCCATGGACTCCTACTCTTACGGTAAGGGTAAACAATTCACTTTTTAAATTGTATTTTATTTTAAATGTTTGTATTTTTAATAGAATTTTATTATAATGATTTCCCACTTATATTTTTTATGTGTTACATTTATGTTTAGTTGATGATAGAGGAGGAGAGGGAACAGGTGGAGGGTCCATGCTTTCAACCATATCATTTGGCCTTGACACTTCCATGATACATATGTTTTAACATACTCATTGGTTTCCTTAAATTATTATAATAGTATATGTAATGTATGTGTTTTCTAATTTTTACGATCATCTTATTAGATACTGATGTAGTTGTCACCAGTTTCCACTAGGGGGCAATGTGAGGGGGTTCAGGCATCAGGTGTTCACAAGGGGAAGGTAATTAAGTAATTTATTTTATTTATGCATACATGTATACTTGTTAGTTGTGCATATTAATTTTTAATTTACATGGTTTATTTGATAGAGAGTGGTGTCTGATTATGTCATGAGACCCTTTTAGCATGATAGAGTCACAAGCATCTCAAATCGCAGTGATAGCCCCACAGTACGTATATTTATAAATTTATTTGTATGTATTTTACTATCAAGTATATATAATATGATCAAGTCATGATTGTATGAAGTATCTATTTGACTTTTGTAGGTCACCCCTAGTTTGAGGGAGGTAGAATGCCAAGGGTCTATATTGTTGATGACTCAACTGATATTTCCTTAAGAAAGTTCACAAGAGGTAAGTTTTAATGTTAATTGAATTATTTTGTAAACATATATTTCCTACCAAAGATTTAACATTAAATAGTATAAATCATAGATCAATCTAATGTTTGCAAACATATACAGGTTGGAGTCAACATTGGTGGAATTTTTCCTTCACTACCAATGACATATATTAAGTCTCCTAACTGCATGAGGAGACAAAGAGGTGAGGTAGATGATAGTTTAATTTTATTTTAAATTTTATTTATTATTACTCAATATGATTTTTAATTTTAATTTTTTATTTGTAGAAACCATATAAATTAAGTAATCTAACTTGGGTTTTCACTTTTTTGTTTGAATGCAAGATTCATCAGAGCCAAAGAGAACTTCAAAGAGGCTACATTTTTATGATCCACTAGTAGAATAAGATGTCCTAGAAATATTTGTAGTTGAACTTATTATTTTGAGATATCATATGACATATTTTGAGATGGTGTATGGCACATTGTATCTAGATATGTTGATTTTGTTTATATGTAGACAATTATTGTTCATTTTGATATCTATGAAACTTGATATTCGATCTAGTTTGTTAATTGTGTATTCATTTATTCATTGTTATTATGTAAATATGCTTGTGTGTATATACTCATGTGTACAATTTATGCCTTAAGTACATTCATTAATATTCAAGTACATTCTTCAAAGCCTAAATTCATGTGTATGGGCTACGTGCATGCCTTAAGTGAATTCATGTGTATGCTTCATAATCTATGTGCTACATGTATGCTTCATGAATTAAGATTATTTTTGTGTATGATTTATGTGATATATGTGTTCACATGTGTAATTCATCATTTAAGTGAAATCAAAATTTATGTGCTAAATTGTATTCATGCGTATCTGATGCTCTCAACCAAGAAAATCTAATGCAGAGCCCTCTACTATCCCCTCTAGGAACCCAACTCAAGTTGAGGATTCTACAAGAATCTTGGAATCTACTCAAGGGTAAAATAGAGTGCTCTGAATTTAGAGAACCAACACATCAGACATTTTGAACAAGCTCACTTCCTTTAACCTCTCATCCCAACTTCTCTTGGCACCAACTCCATTCTAGGCCTCTCAGTGCACCTAGAGCCTCCATCTTGTCAAAACATGAAATAGGTCTTCCAAATTGGTTCTAACACCATATAAAATCTTAATATGGTCCATCTACTATGTTCTACCAATCCACTCCAATAGCCCTTGTAGGCTTGTAGCCTTCACCAGTCATAAATCAGCCTTTTTTTCCAGAATTCTCCAAACAACTCAAGAAACTAATGGTTGATCTAGATACCCTTTTGGATTCTTTAAATCCTCCCCAAGAATCAAGATAGACTCCTTTGGACCAAATGCCAGACCCACTACCCTAGCACCCATAAACTAGGCATAATTTCCTCCAAATAACAAAGGAACTCATATATGCACTTAATCCCTACACCCCAAAGAATAAAATTATCTTTCGAAACATTTCAAAACTCGAGCTTTTCAAGTTTATAAGGTTTCAAAACTCACCAAATTTTCTATCCAGCAAACTCTTGTTTCTAGGGTCATATACCTAGGGTCTACTAAAAAAGACCTTTGTAACTCTTTCCAAGATAATTGAGTTAGCCTAACACATTATTATGGATCCTAATATCCATATTCCATCATAGAAACAACTCTTTTCAAGGTTATTCAACTTCCATAATGACTGGTTTTAAGATGGGCTCTCCTTCAATCAATAAACACTATCAATCAATGTTTTCTCAACCATCACTTCACATATCTCTAGACACTAACTGTACCCATCAATCAGTCATAGTCACAGAACAACAGTCACTTTCTTTTCTTTAAGAACAATAAAAATACTTAAAGTAATGCATGGAAGATGTAAAAAATAATCAAAGCAACGCATTTACTTTACTACCCAACCCAAATCACATTCAAGTCAAGCACATTAATTTTTTGTTTCACTGACTATTCCACGAGACAGTTAACAAAATGCAAAGAATGTTGGAATGGACAAATAGGGTATTGATAGGAGAGGGGTGAATCAATGATCTCAAAAACTTTTAACTTCAAACTTAATCAGCAAATAATAGTAAACTCATCTATCCAACTGAATCCATTGTATGCATCATTCAATTAATTAACTTGTAGTGTAAATTATATGGAAAATAAACAATAATTCAATCACATAACACATGTATTTTGGTTACACAAAAAATGTTGTTAGAAGGTAAAAACTGCAGTGGGGATGACACCCACAAATTCTTCACTGCTATAGATAATAAAGTTTTCCGATTAAGGCTACAAGTTGTGATCACTTTACATCATCTTACCCTATTAGGAGTAACAATAATTTTATCTAGATCTACCTAATTAAAGAATTTTAACAACACTACTTTAGTGTGTACTCGATTAGGAGATTTACATTAAGACTGTTAGGTCTACTCTACTAAGATATTTTTTCTAACTCTATTACAATGATAAGAGAATAATAGAAAGTATTTGTAATTGACAACTTAAATTTTTCTGAATCAGATCTACGAAATATCAAATTTATATCACCTTAACATGTGAATATCTTGCCTCTAATCTTCTTAGTAGTGTTGACTGATTCTGTTTAATCTAAATATGTTTTATATCTTCTCAACCTTATCTGAAAACTAATGTCTTGAAGATGGCTTCTTGCTTCAAGATCTCCTTCTTGTCCTTCACATCTTAGTATGTCAAAATGACATGAATTACAATTATATAGCATACTTCTATGACCTCCTAACCTAATTAGGTTTACATCATCTTAGGAAAACCCTAAGATCTATGATATACAAAAATATCCTAGATCTAACAATTACATAGAGATCACCATCACAATTAATGATTACATCTACAATAAATGATCCTTCATCTTGGTAAAACATTTTATGATTCTCTTGTAACTATTTGCATAGATAAATGTGCCAAAAATAATTACTATACCATTTCATGGATTGCTTGGTAAACACTATCAATACTTCTCAGTGAATGCACTGGTGCTTGGTGTCTAGTCTACTCGATGTTTATTGATGCTCGGTATTGGTATACACTGATACTTGGTAATACTACTTGGGTGCTTGGTTATAACTATTTCCTTTTAGTTCTCGGTACTGCCTTGAGACAACTCGGTATGAAGGCTTATATAAATAACTGACTAGCATATGTAGCATGTAGTACTTCCTTTTACCGACTGATTAGCATAGGTAACCGCCTGATCATCTTTGATACTAATGACAATACTTAATGCTAAAATAGAGATAACAATCTCCCCCTTTGACATTAGTATCAAAATTTGTAATTTATAGACTTGATGTCTCAAAATTGTTCTAACTTCTCCATATATACATAGATACCTTATCTCATAAAAATTTCTCCCCCTCCATGTGTGCTCTCGGTATATGTGTAGTACACTTATCATATAATTACACAATTTGGCATATACATTAGTTTCCCCCCTTTTTGATAATAATTCCAAACTCAAAATTGTGTACTTACAGTTTATCAAAAATTGTGTACTTACAGATTATTCCTCTTTCAAGTTGGTTAAAGAAATGTTCTCAAGATCGACTTGTGCATGCATGTCAAAAATATTATCCAACACAAAAATTTCTGGTGTTGTAACTAAAGCTTGTACTTTGACTATATGCTTCTCAAATATCTTAAGATGGGGATGCAACTCTGTTTGTAGCTCGGTGAGTTGGTCACTTATCCTATCCTCCTACTTTCTAAAATCTTCTCTTAACCACCTAAGTTCTTTAACTATGAGAATATGCTTAGCAAAAGCATTTGGATCGGTTAAGGCTTCTTGTGTACTAGCTTAGATTTCTGTATCTAGCTATTTTATCTACTCACTGATCTCACCAGTGTAGGTCTCCACATTGCAAAGCTTTATCAACATCTCAATAATTATCTATGTAATGGATTGGATGTTGGTTATTACCTTAGATAACTTAACTTTATTTATTATCACTTCCTGGTTGTTTTTCTCTACTAATTTGTGTTGTATCTTTGATTCTTCCCTCTCTTCTATTCTCTTTTCAACTTCTATGTCTAGGGCAGTGATCTCTTGTGCAAGGGTAGAAAGTTGGTCTATAATCGGTATATCTTCATTGATCTATACCTCAATTACAACCTATTGTAAGATGTCTCTTACATTTTCTAATATTTCCTTACTCTTGCATTCCTTCCTCAGCTTTTCTTGAGCTGATTTTCTTGTACAAATTTTTCCATATTTTCTTAGTTTTTTGGGGTCTAGGGTCCTCGGGTCACATTTTGGTATAATAATGACTTTGTCAAGTGTGACTGGCCCTTTCCCATGTTTCTTCTTCTTATTCTTTGGCTCTTTAGGTGAGCTCTTAGAAAATGAAAATATTGCTTTCTCCTAAATATTTCATGTTACATGCCCGGTTGACACATTATCCTCTTTTCTCTACTCCTTAATAACCTATGTTTCGGTTGACTAAGATGGAGCTTCTAATGTTGTGTTAGGTGGGGTTGCCTTGGTAGTCTTAGGATCATCTTGGCCCTGTGTTTATGCCTATTTTTCCTTAGGCTCATTTGTCTCTACCTGTGTACTAGCTCCTTGTTCCTCAGATGTATCCATTGGTTTCTTGGGGTGTGAGCCTTTGGGTGTCTCCTTGGATAAGATTTCAACTACTTCCATCAAAATAGGAAGTTCACCTGATAAAGATGTTATTACTAGCTCAGTATTTGTACCTTCTTCTTGTGATTTATCTCCAACAATAGTCACATCTTCATCATCATCTTGGTCATTAGGATCACCATTTATGATGTCCTCAATGAGTACATCTAGTGTAGTGTTATCTATTACTTGGATCTCAGCTTGATCTGGTGCATCCTATGAAAATCTTAATTCCTCAGTGATAATTATAGTATCAACTACCTCGATAACTAATGTATCTAACTTTTCTTGTTCAAGTTCCAAGTCTGAATTATCAAAGTGAAATCCTTTAACTTTTTTCTTCAGCTTCTTCTAAAAAGTTTTGGCTAGTGCCATGTTTTCTACTTGCTCTTGGGCTTGTAAAATTGAGATCCAGATGAGTTGACCATTCTCATCTATGTCTTGTAGATTTTCATCAAGTATTTTCAGTGCCTAGTTCTTCACTCTGAATCTCTTCGAGTATGAACTCATGTATTCCTCAATTTCAGGAATAGTCAATTGTGGTATTGACAAAACTAGGGATTGTTCCCTTATCTTCTTTTTAGTGTCTAAGGCATAGGACCATTTTTGTGTAATTATTTCCTCTAGTTCCTTAGGTAGTTGTTTGGAAAACTCAAGTGGAACTCTTTTCTATTGAATCATCATCTAGATGATTGCTTCTTATATTTTATTCTGATCTTGGGTTGATAGGTGCTCAAACCAACTAATTTCAGGATCAATGAGATCACTATTCTCAATTATATCTTCTGAAACTTCATCAATTGACCTACTTTTATTACTAAAAAATTTAAACTAATTATTGTCATCTTCTTCATCATATAAATCTTCCTTACCCCTTATCAATTTTCATCCTTTCCTTCCGGGATTAAAAAAAATTTTTGTACCTCTTTTGGTGTATGTCTTTGTCAATGCTACTCCCTTTGGTTTTTTAGACTTCACAACTCCTTTCTTTGGTGGCAGTGAGGCTGTAGTGGTAGACCTTGTGCATTCCCTTGATTGCACTTCTAACTACTTCTTCTTTGGAGTTGGTGAAGGGGAAATTGGTGTAGTGTCTATGCCTTTAACTGACTTAGTTTCTTCACTATCATGAGGCTTGTTTGTTAGCATTAACTGACCTTCACTTGCATCTTCAACCAATGTTCTATCAGATGATCTAGTATCATCTCCAAAGTTCTCAACATGAGTCTTCACCATTTTTCTATATTTCTTTGTTATCTTACTAATAACTAGACCTATTTTTATTCTTATCTTGGCCTCCTCATATGTTCCAAACCTTTCATCATTTCTATCCTTTGGTGTAACTAGTAGATCCTTAATTGATTTTGAGGCAAAATCAATATCTATTTCATAACCCATGGGGGCTAGCCATTTAGTCCTAGGCTCCACAATCTTTATTAATGTGTGGTCAGTGTCCATAAGAAAACATATATCCTACTCATAGTCTTCTACTAATTCTCTGGGAATTCTACTCTTAAATTATTCAATTTAGTTATCAAAGACATTGTTTAAATTATTTCCCAAGCTTGTAATCAAATATGATATTTGGGTTATCACAGGATTTTTGGTTGACCACTCTATATTACCAACAAAAGGGAAAAATTGTTGCACATAGACAAATATGCAAACTAGTAGAGATCCAAACTTACATGTGTTAGACTTTGTCAACCAGATAGTCTTCATGTTCTCTTCAATTTTGTTCAAAAGAAGCTCGGTGACATCTAACTTGAAACTTTTCTTGACCATTTTGTAAGAAATGTCAACGGCTCCACATGGCACACTATTCAGTCTTCTTGATTGATAAATTTTGTATCCGATGACATGAGCTACAAATTTTACCTTTGTGTCTTTGATTTAACCAATCTTTAGCTCTATGTCATCCCACTTGGCTCTGGTGTTCTTCTCAATATCTTCCCTAGATGCATTGCCAAATGCTTTGGTCTTGTTAGTTGTTGGATACCTAGTGATAGTGTGAATCATGTTCTTGGTAACTTTAACCATCTCATCCAACCAAAAATTTCCATCATGAAGCTGACTAAGCACAACCCTAACCCATTCATGTTTGAAAGTCTTTGGAAAACTTAGGGCATTTTTTAAACCTATTACTTAGACTTGTTTATGTTCAGGTTTTAGTCTTCCATAATGTCTACAAAGCTTCTGGAAAGATGCAAACATCTCAAAATAACCTATTTCACAAATCTTGCAATGAATGTATGATCTTACATCCTTGACTAATAGAACCCTAGGGGGTATGCTTGAAAAAGCTCCTGCTTGATCAATTTTGGATGCAACTTCAAGGTGAATTTTTTATTGGAGTTCATCATAGGTAGCTAACACTATCAACTTTACTTCCTTCTCTACATATTTTTCTTTGCTTTCCTTCGAGGTGGATGCCATTTTTCTTAACTTAGGGTTTCGGTAAATAATTTGAGTTAGCTCAGTAGTGACTGTACTTAGTTAGAAACAATGATGAAAACACTTGGTTGAATCTGAAACTACTTTGAATACACCAAAAAATCTTTGTTCAAAAATTGCTCTCTGGATACTCTTGCTCTTTGAAATCTGGTGGTGAAAAGTAAACTAAGTTCTCCATCTATTTATAACCTTTTTCAAATTCCCGCTCAAAACACTTGTAATAAATGCTCGACCTACTTTCAGCTCAACAAAAACTATCAACTCGGTGATTACCAAAAAAATATCAACACCTCAATTAACACATAATATTCTCACTCGATTAATATTGATACTCGATTAACCTTACGTGATAGTCGCCGACAGGTAACTCTTTACTCAGTCTTGGATATACTGACTATATGACTTTGTAAGCACAAAACTTATAAACCATAATGTATCTCAATTCATGTAGATTTTGTAGGTGTACATCAAATATAAGGAATTATATGTAAGAAAAGATCAATTTAGAATAAAAGTTCCATACATACCTTTTTCACCTTAGGTGGAGGTGCCGATGTCCCCCAATCCAATGGATGAGGTTTCACCAAATGCATTGCTTGACTCAGCATTCTCATTTGATGAATTTCTCCACATAGTGTTTCTAATCCTCATGATATCTACAATTGTGTTTCCATTCTCAAAGATTTGTTCTTCTGGTGCTCAATCTCTATAATCCTTACTTAGGTGACCGACTTTGTGATAGTGTAAACATGTCATATCAGTACTTGTCTAGCTTCATGATTTTCTAGCCCATCTCTTCCTCATAAAATTAGCTACAATATGTCTATACCTTCCACATATTGTGCAGTTAACCCATGTGTTGTAATCCCAAGTGGAAGCATTACCTTGTCTTTTCGGTTGATATAGTTTGTTCTTTGCTTTTGGTGTCCAAACTTTCTTCATCTTTTCTCTACATTCTTGTGAGGTGTGTCCATGCTTGTTGCAAGTATAACATAGATACTCCATGTGAGGTTTGTTAGAAGTCCTATTCAACTTAGATCTACACTCATATGCTTGATGTCCAAATTTATTACAATTGTAACAGTAACCATTAAAATTAGGGGTGATTCTAGGTTTACCTTGTGCTTTACTCCTACAAACATTTGAAGTATGTCCTAGTTTGACATAGTGATAGTATGTTAGTGTCTTACGTCTCTGATTTTTATTTTTATTCAATTGATTATCTTTCTTGTATGATTATCCTTTCTTGGTCTGGCCTAATCTAGTGGTGCTTCCAAGTCCTCTTTGACTAATCAGAAAATCATAAATTTTCATTGAACTGTCCTGAGCCTTTTTCATCATCATTATGTTGCTACTACATCTTTACTTCATTTCTTAGTTTTTCATTCTCCTCCCTGAGTACTCCAATATCTTCAATTTTTCTTGTCAACTCACCATTTACTTGGTTGATCTCCTGACTTACAATAATCATCTGATTGGATATTTCAAAGTGATGCTCAGTAAGTCTATGTATCTCAATTTCTTTTCCTTGAAGTTGTTCAGTCATCTATCTTCTATCTTCAACAACAAAATTCCTCTTGTGTTCCTCTTGTATAGAATTATTCATTACATCAATCATTCTCACCATTTGTGTCTCTTGACTGATCTTCAGAGCTTTCACTTGTTCAGTCAAATGGATATTTTTCTCAGATAAATTAGATATTCGACTTTCACAACTATCAGCAATACTGCTTGAAATAGATCCTATAGTCTCAAATGTATCATAAATCTCTTCTTCATGGTCATTAGTCTCACACTCCCTGATAGCCATGCTCTTTCTATGTACTAGTAAATTTTTCAATTCATCCTTAGCTTGTTTGTATTGTTCAATAAACATCTGCATCTAAATCTTTTGATTCTCTATTGTTTTGTCTAACTTGTATCTCTCCATGATTAGATATCTTTACTCTTCAGTGGTTAAACCATCCAATAAGAGATCTCATCTCTTATAACAATTGTTAGAATGGAGAGATAGGGTACTGAGAGGGGAGGGGTGAATCATTGCCCTCAAAAATTTTAAATTCAAACTTAATCAACAAACAATAGTAAACTCATCTATCCAACTGAATCCATTGTATGCATCATTCAATCAATTAACTTTTAATGTAAATTGTATGGAAAATAAAAAATAAATCAATTGCATAACGCAAGTATTTTGGTTATGGATAAACCCTTGTTAGAAGGTAAAAACTACGGTGGGGATGACACCCAAAAATTCTTCACTATTGTAGGTAATAAAGTTTGTTAGTTAAGGTTACTAGTTGTGATCACTTCTAATGACCTTACCCTATTAGTAATAAAAATAAGATCAACTAGATCTACCTAGTTAAAGGATTTTAACATCACTACTTGAGTGTACTTAGTTAGGAGATTTACAATAAGATAGTTAGGTCTACTTTGTTAAGAGATTTTTGATAACTATGTTAGAATGATAAGATAATAACAAAAAGTATCTGTAATTGACAACGTAAGTTTGTCCAAATCCGATCTATGAAATATCAAATGTATATCACCTTAACATGTGAATATTTTGCCTTTGAACTACTCATTAGCCTTGACTAATTCTGTTAAATCTAAATATTTCTTATCTCTGCTCAACCTTGTCTGAAAACTGATGTCTTGGCTTCTTGCTTCAAAATCTCCTTCTTGTCCTTCCCATCTTAGTATGTCAAAATGACATGAATTACAATTATATATTATATAGCTATGTTCACCTAGCCTAATTAGGTTTACATCATCTTAGGAAAACCCTAAGATCTATGGTATAGAAAATAACCTAGATCTAACAATTACATAGAGATCATCATCACAATTAATGATTACATCTACAATATATGATCCTCAATCTTGGTAAAAAAAATTATGATTTTCTTGTAATTGTTTGTATAGATAAATGTGCCAAAAGTGATTGCTATGCCATTTCTTGGATTTCTTGGTAAGCACTATCAATATTACTCAGTGAATGCACTAGTGCTCAGTGTCTAGTCTACTTGGTATTTACTGATGCTCGATATTGGTATTCACTGATGCTTAGTAATACTAGTCTTGTGGTCAGTTATAAATATTTCCTTTTAGTTTTTGGTACTGCCTTGAGACAACTCGGTATGAAGGCTTATATAGTTAACCAACTAGCATATGTAGCATGTAGTACTTCCTTTTATTGACTAAGTAGCATAAGTAACTGACTAGTCATCTTTGATACTAATGACTATACTTAATGATTAAATAGAGATAAGAGAGAAAATCTTTGTTTATTGATTGTAAAACATTACATTTTTCCTTCCTTACACACCCTACTTGACATCCCCTATAATTCACTCACGTATATCCCTTGGAAAAAAGACTCAAAACTCCTTCAATACTAGACTGCAACCTCTATCTAACTATCTAACTGCTTGGTAATAGTCTCAAACTGACTATCATAACCAAAGTATGATTTAAAGATGTTGTCAAGTTGAAAACTAATGTTTTCAAATTTGACAACTTGAATCTAAGACCCCTTCGTATAACTTTTGAAAAGGTTTAAAACAATGTTTTTAATCTGAACTAACCTATAACCCCATATGAGCCTTATAGGGTTATTTTTCCAAGATAGGCAAATTCCATATTTTGGCACTTCAAATGTTTTTACATCATACTCTTGACTCTATTGGCAATTTTATATCCATTATAGACCTTATAGGTCTTTAGATCAATCAAACTAACCTAGGATTAACTTAATCACCCCTAGTGACCCCTAGGTACATTTATCCCTTCCCAATGCCATTTAATGGATTACAATGCATGATCCTTTACAAAGGATTATTAATCAATAAAAAATATCAAAATTCTTGCCTCTTGACACACCAATCAAAGGATCCATTTAAAGGCTTACTTTGCCTCTTAAGACATCAGAATTATCGCCAGCATATGCAATGGTTCTTAGTGGACCTTGGGAACACTTTGGTCTGGCATGTTCGTAAATGTTCTACTAAATTTGTGTTCGAGATGAGGTTGTTACTAGCATTTACCCGCCCAACAAGAGGCTCTCTCTCTCTCTCTCTCTCTCTCTCTCTCTCTCTCTCTCTCTCTCTCTCCCCCCCCCCTTAGGTATTATTGAACATATAATATAAATATTTAATACTAATATTATACTATTATAAAATAGAGAAATAAATAATAATAATATAATACAATACTAATATAAAAATTTATATAATACTAATGCTATGCTATGATCATTTAATATTAATATTTTTAAAAAAATTGTGATATATAACTTAAAATTTTAAAAAAACCCCAACTCGTTTAATATTAACATTAAACAAATAAAAATTAATATGTAACTTGAAATTGAAAAAACTAGTCAAAATGAAATGGTGGATTAGGCAGGAAATTTTAGATATCTAATATAATCGAATATCCAAAAGTTTTGGATATCCAACTAGGCTTGGTATTTTCCTTGGGCAATGCCAAATG
This sequence comes from Chamaecyparis obtusa, assembly GCA_027943335.1. Taxonomy (NCBI): domain Eukaryota; kingdom Viridiplantae; phylum Streptophyta; class Pinopsida; order Cupressales; family Cupressaceae; genus Chamaecyparis; species Chamaecyparis obtusa. The sequence continues at coordinate 22,241 of BSBK01009684.1, forward strand.
TGAATGGTCATCCCATTAGGCATGTTCAGTAGATTTGTTTTGATCTCGAGACTTTGACCATGTAGCTGACAACTTTTTTTCACCCAAAATTGATGAAACAAAAAGGGTTTTTTAAAGACATTGTCATCTTTCCATCAATATAATTGTTGTCAAGTTTCAAGTTCAGTAAGTAATTATTACTCATTTTATAATTGAGTTATCTTTAAAGTCGTAATGGACATATAGATTGAAAATAACTATAACTTTCAAACCATTTAACCTTTTTGAAATTCAAAATATGCATCACATTCTATGCTATAGCTACTCTAAGAAATATTTTTTTTTCAAGTTTGAAAACTTTAGAATTAGTTAATGTGGTCACACATGAGATTTTTTTATTCTAAATAAGTTGTTGCATAAAATTCATAATTAGCTATTAATTTGGCAAAAAATTACACAAAAATATGTGTCACATCCGGGCATGAGTCTACTACTTATATCTAAAATCTTGGGAAAATATATCATCATTTGATTGTGATTAAGGTGGTTAGACATACATGTACTTTTTTATCTTTTCTATGAAATTTTTGTACTACTACATTGAAATATAAAATTGTGAATGTTCAATTAGATTATTATTTTTTCAGACAAGGGCTACTCATTTGGAAACTACATTCAATTTCCTACAAATTCTATTCTTACAACTTTTTCACATAAGGTTGATAAGATGTTCAAATTTTTACGTCAAGTTGACTAACCCTCATTTTCTTATTTTTCATTGCCACTTAAGGCTATAGTTTGGTATACCATGATCGTGCACATACCCTCATAAGGTTGGAAAAATTGAAAGATTTTACAAGTCAAGGAATGAGGGAAACCAACCGTCGGATAGGTGTGATAATAATAAAGACAAGAAGCCAAAAGATGTTAAAATCGGGAAGTAGATGAAAACAATATTTACTAATAAAGGTTACCTCCATTCTTCTAAATTGATAGAGTGCTTCACAAGATTAGATGAGGAGAATTGATTAGAAAACTAATATTTTTTTATATTAGGGGGAGAAATTAAGGCTAGATCAATCTAGGACCCCTAAGAAGAATGAGTGGTAAGTTGTATGTTCATATTTAGATGCATTATGATGTACTTGTAATGTGAAGTAAAGTTCAAATGTATTACATGGAGTATAACCTATCGATAATAAGTTTTGAAATGTCAAGAGGTGCATAGTTATGATTAATAGATAACTAAAGAAATAAGGAAATGAAGTGAAGTAATTCACCATGTTAAAAGAATTTACAAAATCAAAATGAGTAGATAATGGAAGGAAAGTTATGAAGTAGTTCTTTTAAGAAAATTTGGAGCTTCAAGTGTTAACAATGAAGAGGTTTGAGTCAACAACCAGTTAAACCTTCTACTAGTAGTTAGTTAAGAAAGAAGTGCAAGAATAGAATACGAAAGATCACTTCACCATTGAATATGTTAGTAAAGTTAAAAAGTAGATAGTAAATAATATGTATTTGACCCCATGAAGAGTACTGGTGTGAAGAAGAATGAACTAAAAAGGTGATGGATAAATACAGATGAAGCTCAAAGGGAAGGATTCAAGTATTTTTAGTTCCCCTAATAAAGATGACTATGAGATTTGATATGAGTAAGTCTATTTTTATTGAAAATATTTTGGTTAAAGATAGTAAATGATATATTTCAGTTAGAGTCAACATGTATTTTGGAAAGAAGTAAGGACGAGTGTTTCAGGCATGAATGAACTGAAGTGTTGTTTGAGCTACATGGTCAAATTCCTATGTCTTTGTATTTAGTAATCTACTAATTCATTATTTAAATCCTAGAAGGATGTTAATAAATTTGTCAACTAGTGAGACTCAGTCAGTGCATGATGTTGAAGATGAACTAGTATCGATGGAACAAAAAATTACTTACTGAGGAAGAATGAAAGAGTGGAATTGTTAAGATCACTGATTGGTGAAATTTCTTCTCCTTGTTCTCTTAACGAACATTTAAAAGTAATGGTTGATGTTACAACTAGGAGAGAAGTAAAAAAAGGGTGAGTTGGTACATAAATGATGTTATACAATTTAAAAGTGGATAAACCAGTCATACAAGAACCTATTGATAAATTGGTCATCCAAGGACCTATTGATATATTTTCTCTAAGAGATTATAGAGATTTCTTCTATCTTACAATATAAGGCAAAGAAATTAGTGATGAAGGTACAAATAAAAAAATTTCAAGTCATCAAGATATGTATTGGTAGTTCTAGTACTAGTGTTTAACTATAATGTGAAAGAGTTTGATTCATGATTATTGTAGAGGTGCATTGAGTCCAAGGGACATGTGCATAAATGGGATGCTCATTTTTCCGGTTAGTTTTAACCATATAATACTCTTACAAGGAGTTGGTAATAATATTTTCATTATTTTTGAATTGTCATATTTGTTGAATTTATTGAGGAGAAGAAGAAATCAACAAGGATGTTGAGGTGGACTTAGTTCTACTAAACATATGTGCATTTGGTGCACTAGAGAAGTAAGAATTATTGTTATATGGACAATTAGTCTTTACTTAAGAATCATTTTGTAGAGATGGAAGGTTGATCTTCAAGCATTGAAGATAAAATTAATTGAGTGAAAATTGTAGTAGCTCCTATACATTTGGATTAATAGTGAGTGATTAGCTCAGGGGGAGAAGTCGGAAGGTGAGGAAGATAGATAGAAGATGAAGACTAGGGCATGTTAGACCTTGGGAATTCTTGTCAAATAGGGAGAAGAATTACTTGAATGAAGAAAAGGGCAAGATTTCCTGAGAAGTGGAAAGCAAGAAGTTGAGTCAGATGAGAAAAAGGAGGAGAATAATTAGTAAACTAGGAAGGAAAATAAGTATGAAGAGTAAGTGTACAAGAATAGTCAAGATTTATTTTCTTAGTATTGTTGGTGTTGACACTATATGGTGTTTCCATCAATACCAAAGGGGGATATTGTTGGAATAATTGATGAAGATGGTGTAGAGAGAATATAAGTATGTTTTGGAGATTTCATGACGCAAGTTTGTTGATAAGGTGATCAATTATGATTTTGTTGTTCATGTCAAATTAGTGTCTGTTGGTTGACAATTTTTTCTTTTTAATTCAAGGTATGTTCAATAGGTTCAATCTTGCACTATGTTATTATTTGGAGTGTGCAATCATGAAGGATTCTTGTGTAATGTATCTAGATGATATATCCATGACCACATAGTTTTATCTTATGTGTGGTGTGAGTAATGATTATTTGATGGATGTTAGACAAATATGAAGAATGAAGCTAAGGAGTGGTGATTTGATTATTGTATCAAATCAATTATTGTGATTTATACAAGAGACTTATGTGTGTCTCTTGATGTCTAGTGCATGACCTCAAATATTATGTAGATCGGTAAGTAAGCTATGATATGATGAAAGTATGTAGTGTAACTACTAGATCAGATAGTGATAGGTAATAGTTGAATTGAATGTCTTGTCAAATCCATGATTCTTTATGTGGTGTAGTCATAGAAGAAGGTTTCTCATAATGTGCCAAAGCTATGGTTGTGACTGCAACTTATTTGGATTATAGGTGAGAAGGTATCAATACTACATAAGCAATTTCGAGATGAAGAGATTATGTTCTTAAGATACATATGGTATATCTTGGATTGGTGATGAGTATGGATACAATGGTGAACAAAGTTGTGTTAGTCATAATATAGTGATGTTTCTTAATGATTAGAGGTGATGATCTTTCATCAAATTATTTGATGCTAGCATATGGAGAATGTTCTAGAGGAAGAGTGTGTTTGGTCGAAACATGTTTGACCCATTGACACAAAATCCTATGTAAATTCACATCCATTTTACATAAATGATCTAGGTTTATATAAATTTTTTTATAGTTTGAGCTAGATCTATATATTCATCCATATGAGTAGGAGGAAGTGATCATAACCCTTGTCCAACATCCATTTCTTGACCTTCTATAGGAAGTGATCCTAACCCTTCTCCAACATACATTTCTTCAAATTGGGTCGATCCTCCTACCTGAGCTTCTCCTTCATATTGTACTTATTAAATGTGAGCTACATGCACAAAAATAAAACAAGCTAGAGAAAATTAGAGAGAACCAAAAATAGAGACATGTAAATCTTAGGCATGTGAAATTAAATATGTACACCTTCTTTATTTATATAATAATGTATCGAAGAAGATTCACAATTTTTTTGTTCTCTACCAGGTGATTATTTCCTTGTAGATTTATTTTGTGTACCAAATAAGGTGAGCACATGTCCTTTTATACTTAATTCCCTCCATTCAATATTCAAATGAAATCAAGGATGACCATAAATATAAAAAATTATAGGAAAAAATCACCATCAGGTCCTAGGCCAAATATGAGCTTGAATACCAAGGGACAAGTCAACTCTCAACTAGTCCTACATAAAAGAAGCTCAAATTTCCCATGGATGTTAGGGTAGGTGAAAAGAAGTGGCAGCAAAATATGAAGTTTGTGATCAAGAATAATGAATATTTAGACATCAAAATCACCAAAATAGGGTCTAATAGGTTCAAGAGCCTCTAATTATTTGTGCTAACATTTTAGAGAAATACATTTAACCCCCACTTTAATGGTAGTATGAGATGAACTCATGCTCATAGAAAAGTAGATCAAGTGAATAAAGATTATCTCATCAAGGTGGAAAAAAAAGAAACATCAATCCCCTAAGTGACTCAAGTCTCCATCAAATCTAAAACCAAGATAAGAGAGGCATCACTCAGAAGAGAGAGAAATAAAGAGAGAAATAGTGTGATAACTAGCCTAGTAAGAGATTGTCTTGGCATGGAACACACAAAAGGGAAACACTACAAAATGTGCAATTGTATGGTGTAACAAGATTTATTATTCTAGTATGTCCATCAAAAGGGATCATTCATTAAGGAAATAATTGTCTCTATTAAGGGATCTTAAAAAGGAATGATGAGGACTAAGGAAAGCATCATCACCTTAAGGATCAAAAGAAAAAGTGACAAGGCCTAATGAAAAGATTTTTTCCTTAGGGATCAATAGAGAAAGATCATTCCATAAGGAAAAGAATGTTTCGATTAAGGGATCCAATGAAAAGGATACAGATAAGGAAATGATTGTCTCCTTGGTTATCCACAAGAGAGATTTCATGAAATCATTATGTATGTGCAAAAAAGAGAAATAGCGAGTGAAGTTTATGCCCCAATGCTAAAACAATTGTAAACTCCCTAATCAGAGAAATGACATTAATGAATCATATAAGAAACCACAAGATACATTTTCAATGTAAGATGCCCCAAAGAAAGGACAAATCAAGGGAAATAAAAAGATGATAAAAGAGACCATAGAAGGGATATACTAACTCTAGGTTCATTACAATTATATAATACTACATCAGATATTATTTTAAAATGAAGTATCATCATCTCCCAGAGGTAGTAGTACTACAATAAAAATGGAAGAATGGTATGTAATAGTTACAAAGAAGAGATTTTTTGAGCCATCAATATAGAGACCAAAAATAATAGGTAACTGTTATTTTGCATCATCCCCAATCAGACAACATAAAGGAACACTTATGAATGGTCCCACATGAACAACATTAAATGTAACAAAAAATAGAAGAATTAAGATAAAAATAGAGTAATTTTTATGACATTTCAACTCCTATTTCACCTTGCACCAATATGGTAACAAGGTTCATTTAAAGAAATATACACAAAATATATAAAAAGTAGAACATCATGCCCTGAAAGTAAATTATAATAGGCAAATACATAGAATCCACCATAAAAGAGGATCTAGTCAAGTGTATCATTCACCCCCCATCTCAGTATATAGTGTTTAGGGAAGGTGGATAACTTGCAAGAGCAGAAACATCAATCACGATGATAGATGGAATAATAGCCATTCCAAATCAAGGATCATGTTATAAAGATAGCTCACTTTGTTTTTCACTAGGAGTGATAGATAATTTTTGTGATAACATAGGTAGAAAATAATTATCAAGATCAATAATCTCAAACATGTCATCCCAATCAGTGGCATGAATATCATTATTAGAATCAAAATAATCATCATGAAAAGTATCTATTTCATCCAAATTATTTGTAATAGAATTTGATATACAAATTTATTTGTCATGCTTCTCAATTGAAAAAATTTCAAATTAACTTCCTCCTTTCGCTAAGGAATGGGTTGGACAAACATAAGAAAAGCATCAATAGAACTATAAGGCAAAGCAATATTTTGGAAAACATAATGACGAGCTCTAGAATGACATTTATGACAATGATCACAAGCATGATGGTTATGGTTGATTTTGTTGAAAATTGGGTTTGGTTCAAGATCAATCAATATAAAACCCTTTTCTTCTTTAATAGGAAGAATGGAAGGAACCACACTATGTTGAGAGATAAAAATAGTAGGATGTGTATAATATATAGGAGGTATAAGAGGTTTTAGAAATAAGTACACATCTAGGAAAAAGAGATGGAACATCCTTAGGTTTTCTAAGATAGATCCTTTTAAGTTTTTAGGCTTTATATGATGAAAAGAGATGGTCAAGATTATTTTGGGTCAACTGAGACATGGAATGCCAAAATTAATCAAGATCAACTATGTCCTAGGAAATGAAGCTTGATATTTAGAGTATGGTTAATAATCATGATTTCTTCATTAAGAATAAATTTAAGACATTTATAAATAGGAGAAGCCATAAACATCATGGAGGTAATCCAAGGAAGATAAAATTTGACTTGAAATAGATCAAAACTTGGGATCATAATAAAGATACCATCCAATTTTTTTTATAGTAAACTTCAGTAGGAAATTAAATAGAACCATGGTAAGGCTAAAAAAAATCAATATAGGTTTTGATGATAGCATTAGATTTATCATGAAAATCACATTGCAATTGTCTACTAAAAATATGCTCTTCATTTATCACATTCACCATGCAAGTAGGATCAATAAGGATATCATGAGATGAAAGCCATTAACCATTACAAAAATATAGAGGGGACCATTAGGTTTTCTAATTGTCTCAATAGCGTCAGATAAGGAAAGATTTAGGTTGGGTGTTAGGTGTTAACATGATTTAGAACAACATAGAGGGGGGCTGAATCAGTTGTTCTTACGTCCAGATGTATCAATTGAACTTTTAAACACTTCAACAATCTCATATCTAATCACCAACACTACTCAGTCACTAAAGAATGTATGCGAGAAACATATAACATGCATTCCACTATCCAACAATATTTAACTTGTAGAATATAGAAACATTAACACCAAAACATTCATACAAGTATGACGCCAAGATTTATGGTGGAAACCTAATTTGGTAAAAACCACTTTGTAATATGTTATTGATATTTTCACTCTTCTGAAGTGAGCTCCATGAAAAGCCAACCCTATTAAAGGTTTACAAACACACTGCTAAGTGTGACCCTATTAAAGGATTTCAATCACCCTATTAGGAGTGAGCCTTGTTAGAGGACTTAAGTACATTCCATCAGAATGCAACCTTGATTAAAGGATTTAAACAATGATTGTTAGATCAACCTTGATTAAAGGATTTAGACTAATACAATGGTTAGAAAGTAGCAGTAGTATCTGATTTGAAAAACATACAACTCACTTTACAAATAACATATCCAATTTGCACATAAATGTTGGCTTATTGATTGGGTTCCATTTCCATCTCCATCACTGATCTACTTAGAATTCACTTCAAGCAATCACAACTCTGATCAACTACTTCACCTTCACCCTTTCTACTTAGAATTATTAGTCAATAACACCAACATACTTCTTTAACCTCATACTTAGCTTTTCCTATAAACCTCTTCAATAGGTAGATCCATCTTTTTCTTCTTAATCTCCTCCATAGATCTTAGGTTTAGGTTGGATTCATTGAATCCTTCCAACATTCAAGTTATTCATCCAAGATTTTAGAAACATCTTTAATCTCTTCATTGAATTCACAATAAAATGGTTTACCATGCATTAAATTCTCCATACACTAAATTAATAAAGTCAACATGATTTGCATAATCCAAAAATTCAACTAAGTCAGCTAGGAATCTAAATTCTTCCTTCAAATATAAATTACTAATGCTCAGTCAATACTATGTTCAACTCCTTGGTCATCATTGCGTAGCTCAGTCATCTCTTAAAATTGTCTCCCTCAACTATTATTGTCACTAGGCAATAAAATGATGTTCAGTCAACACTAAATTTACTCAGCATATTCAGGCTCTCAGTCGACACTAAAATCACTCAGCTTAAATAAAATTTCTTCACTTTTTCTTAGTTAAACCTACTTGTTCAATCTTGCTTCTTACTTAGATAAACAATACATTCTCTTATCATTGTGCCACATAATCAAGTACTCATTGAAGTATCAAATAAGTCAACCTTGCTCTAGGTTCTAATGTTATCACCCTTGCCCTAATCCTTCTCATCAATCAATAGATATAGTACTTTGTTAGATAGCAACTATCTTACAAGTTAAGGTTTGACATTAATGAAAATATAACAATTGCTTGAATTGCAGTTTCCAACTTTAGGTTTGTTTGGTCAATAATGTTGAAAAAATTATTATCTTTATGAACTTTTTCATCATAATCAATAAGCGAAGTGAAAGAGGAAGATGAACGTTGGGTAGACTCAATGGTGTTGGTTGAATGAGTTGGAAAATAGTTGGTATAGATTTTCCAATTTTGATTGGGAGGTTCTACTAATTCATTTCCTTTATAATTAAACCCTAAATATATACAACATTAGAATCAATAAGGTTTAGAATAATAGTTTTCAAGTGTAAAAACATTTCAGTATCATGGCTAGGTTGATGATGGTATGGACATAAAGCTTTGTGATTAAAGTTCTTTGTCAATGGTTTGGATGTATCAATAAGTTTATTGGGAGGAAGAGTTAACACATTAGCAATAATAATCTTCAACATCATATTATTCAAATATTGAAAAAGTTGTGTAAAGTTACGAGCATGAATAAAGATAGATGACAAAGGAGCCACACCTTCAGATGTTATTGCTAATTGATCATCAATACTATTGGATGATTTGTTAATTTTGATGAAGGTTTTTGGTTTCTCTTTTATTTATTTTTAATTATTAGATATGGAATCACTCTTATCAATAGGATCTATTTGATTAATGATCTGAAATTGCCTCACTTGAAGTGGATAATTATGAAGCACTACACATAATTAAGGAAAAGAAGAGAATTCTAAAAGAATAATCTTATCTTTAATGTATTTTTAATAATTAGCAATAAAATTTCATTGTACATGAATATCAAGGATGAGATAATAAATCAGAGAATTTAAATTATTAAATCTACCAATAAAATCAGTCAATTTTTCTTTGACACCTTGTTTTTAATGCATTTTAAAAATAAGTTAAAGAAATTTTAGGGAAAATCTTGTTTTAAAATTGTTGAATGAAAGAGTAACAAATATTTTTGAAGTAATCAATTGAATAAGGAGAAAAATAATAATACAATTGTAAGGCTTTGTCTCAAAAGGGTATAGAAGACAATATTTCCTTGAACCTATCGTCATGAGATTAATCACTAGATAGAATTTAAAAGGTTTTGACATGAGTCAAAGTATCATCTTTATCATTATAAGTGTTGTGATGAGTAATATTCATACATTGTGCTATAACGACACATATGCTATCCAAATAAAAACAACAAGAAATTTCACAAGTAGGAATATTAAACATGGATTGAGTCATTGAAGCAATTTGTTGTTGAGAAGAAGACATAGTTTGAGCTAGTCTATTAATAGGGTATGTGGAAAATCATGGTATGCCAAACTAGGCCCTTGAGTGGCAATGAAAATTCATAAAATCAGGTTTAGGCAAGTTGACATAAAAATTTGAACAAGTTATAAATATTATATCAAAAATATGTAAAAAGAGAATCTGTAGAAATTTGAATTTAGTTTCTAACATACTAGGCCTTTTTTCAAAAAAAAATTCTATATGTTGAAATTTTCAAATTTCAATGTAGTAGTACGAAAATTTCAGGAAAAAATTAGAAGTAGGTGTATGTCTGATCACCTTAAACACAATCAAATAATAATTGTTTTTTGCAAGATTCCAGACATAAGTAGTAGACTCATGCCACATGTGACACATTTTTTTTTGTAATTTTTTTCAAAGTAAATTAATTATTATTTTTCTTCTACATCTTTTCCAAAATACAAAAACTCTCGTGTCTGACCAAGTTAACTTAGTCTAAACTTTATCAAATTGAATTTTTTAAAAAAAAATTTCCTTCTAGTGGGAAAAGCATAGAATGTGACACATCTTTTGGATTTCAAAAATGTTATACAGTTTGAAAGTTATAGCTTATTTTGAATAAGATTATCAATCAGGACTAGAAAGATAACAAGTAGGTGTATGTTTGACCACATTAAACAAATTCAAATGATAATAATTTTTTATAAGATTCTAGATAAAAGTAGTAGACTCATGTCCGGATGTGATGTATATATATTTTTTATTTTTTTCAAAGGAAATAATTAATTATGATTTTTCTGCTACAAACTTTCTCGAATATAAAAATTCTCCTATCTGACCACGTTAACTTAGTCTAAATTTCATCAAATTGAAAGAATTATTTATTATATTGTATTAGGTGAAGCAAAAAATGTGATGTATATTTCAGATTTCAAAAATGTTATATTGTTTGAAAGTTATAGTTGTTTTTCAAGGAGTCTATCAATTAGGACTTCTTTTTCACATCACCACTTTTTTGCATACCATGATCTTGCACATACCCAATGGAAGAATCTTTAGAAAGGATGATTGGCGGAGATATATTGGAAATGTTAGGAACACTGATAAAAATTGAAGTAATGGTTGCATATGAAAATGGGAAACTATGGAAACTGGGTGTTTATTAAAGTAATGAAACAGATGGAACACTAGAAGGAATTGAAGGAACAATAGGTTTAGGAATGCTCACATGGGTAGGTTTGGAGTTTTGAATTTTAATTATTATGATAGGTGGATCATAAGTGGAAATAATAGGAATGGAAGTAGAAATAGGAGTAAAGGTCAAGACACACTACTCTTAGGTGGACTGAGTCCTAAATATTAATTATAATCCCTAGTACACTTGACATTTGTATCTATGAGATGAGAGATACTACACAAAATATTAACACCGTGTTCATCATTATGAATAAGATTCCTTAATCCTTCTAAAAAATAAATGACATCATGATTGAAGTTTTATAGTCCTTTCCATTGTTCAAAGTTTTCAAAATCATTAGAAAGTTTTTGGAATTCTATAACAGGAAATCTTAAAGCATCATCTTCATCATGAGAAGAGTGAGAAGTTTTATTCTCCATAATAGGATTTATGTCACTAATATGCATGTTGTTCTCATCAATATTCCTAGGAAAGAGAGAGGACTTGTAATCAAATATCCCCATAGGTCTACGAATTCTTCCAATCAAAATCCTATAAGTTGGACTTGAATTGATAACACTCATGCACAAGGGAATGAGAGGAAAGACAAATGTAATGCAATTTATAGGGTTTGTAATAAATATGTAATCTAAAAAAATATAGAATCTTACAAAAAGTACAATAGGCTATCTAACTTAAAGATGAAATGTAAAGCATACAGAAGTAGATGTAACTATAAAAATGAAAAGCGTGTAATGTAGATCTAGATGAACCTATAAGTATAGATCCATACAATGTAATGGAGATCATGTAAATAAGATATAACCACCAAATTTATCCATGCCAATGAATAAAAAGGGAATCTAACACCTAAATTATAATTAAAAAAAAAGAATTTAAGTTCACCAAAGTGTATAGTAGAAAATAGTGAACAATTCTAGGATGTAGATATCTCACCAAGATTTGAGACCCTATTTTGTAATACAAACCCACTGTTAAACCAAACATGATTAGCAGAAAAAAAAGGAGGAAAGGTGATAATACAAGTTATAATCTCATATCTTATATATGAAAGTAAGTCAAAGGAAATAAAAGAAAGAATTAATTTACCTTGAAATAAGTTGAGGCTCGATTTGAACTTTCAATTTAAATTTGAATATCATATAAATGTTGGAATTAGCTATAACTCTAGATCTAGAAAACTGAGACCTATATATTTTTCTCTAAAAATTTTCAGCCAAATAGTGTAGGGCCAAGTTTTTTTTTGAGGGACACATCAAGAAGTCAACTTGTTCCTAGTAGTGCCAAAACTAATGAAACATTCCAGGATCATAAGTTCACACATGTACTTCTTAGATCTAAGAATACAACTCCATAATATATTACTACACATAGAAAAAAGAAAAATGAGGTTGCTAAAAGGGATTATCCTTGGTCAAACCCTTGTTTAGGAATTAACCTCACAATTGAATTGAAATTTTCTAAAGGAAAGTAACATAAAAAGTTAAAAGTTAAATTGTTGATTCACCTTTTATGAAACCCTCATGAATGGATGTAGTAATCAATCAAACCCATGAACATAATTGAAACATGCTTGGATTCAAATGAAGAATCAAGGATACCTTCATAAATACATGGATCTATGATTTTAACTCCTTGATCTTGAATTTATGTATGGTTGATAACTACATGAAGAAGGAGAGAGAAATAAGAATGGATGCATGAGCATTCTTGATTAAATGTAAATATCTCTACTTGGCCATCATAGATGAGAAAATAACATAAATTAGATAATATTTCCTTTTACTGAATGGATGGAGACTTGGAGATCTTGTATTGGATGTTTTCCTTCAAATCTTAAATCTAAATCCTTAATTCTGTAACTTCGATGCTTGAATGCTTGATGGATAGATTGCGCTTGAATCATGGATTACTAAATAAGGGGAGAGTATTTATTTTTATAATTAATTTCTTTCATTCACGATTTAAATTAAATCAAGGACAACCAAAAATATAAACCTTTGAGGAAAACCCTGTCATTAGGCCATGGGCCAAATCTAGTTTAAAAAATATAGGGACAAATTAAATATCAACTTTTTCTATGTAAAATAGACTCAAAATTATCATGGATGCAAAGGAAGGTGAAAAGATGTTGGGGATGAAATATTGGTTGTTTTAATCAAGCATAACAAATATTTAGACCTTCAAATCACAAAAATGGGGTCTAATAGGACTTAAAGCCTCCAATTATTCATTCTAACTTATTAGGATGATAAAAAAAAGTCATGGAAAACACTTTAATGATGTCCAAATATTAAGCCTTGTGTATTGCATTATTTTAGAAAATATTCTATAAGGAATTTAATTCATTTTTATGATTTTTAAAGAACTATTTCACTATAACCCTATTTAGACATACTGACCTAACTTACATCATAATATATTTTTAACTTTGAGGGAGGAAGGATTTCATATTATTTTTTTATAGAAAGGTGTTGTGTATGTATAAGTAGTGGGAGGATTGTTCTCTATAAGGAGATTTATAATCCTATCACAATTATTCTAATCCCCTTTATTAACTTAAGAATAAAATGACTCATGTAAATCAGGATCTACTCTTAATATTATATTAGATAGATCATGAATTATGTGCATAATACCATCTCTATTTAAGATATATTAAAAATGAAGGTATGACATGTGAGAATAAATAGGATGTAGAGAAGTGCTTAAAGTAACATTCTTTCCTCTTGCAACAAGGTGTCCTTATGAAGGGAAGTTCTAAGATCATTCATGAATATTCATTCTCTATTAAGAAAATTATTAATATGTTTATTCCAATGTCATCTCTAGCACTAATATGTTCTAAAAAAATGAAGGGTATTGTTCTAGATGTCGACCTTGGTAATCAAGGGATGGTTGCTACTGAGGTTACTAAAGTTGGGACGGGGAATAGAACCATGAAAAGATTGTATAAAAATATTGATGCCTCTTCTCATATCATCCAACATCTTGATAATACCATGGAAGAGGTTACCATCATTGGGAACCAGACTGCTAAAATCTTTGAAGGAGCTTGTTTAATTGTTTTCCTTCTATTTTACTAGTTTTTTTGTCTAGCTCTGGGTGTTGGTTTGATGGTTGTGTTTTCCATCCAGTAATGTCTCTTACTTTGGGTCTCTTTTGCTAGTATTTGATTTCAAGATATAAGGGGTTTTAGGTCCACGTTAAAACCTATTTTTTCCTTATTCGAAAATGTCTTCTAAAAAAATGTAATGATATCTATGCATTACATGCCATTTATTAAGAAGGATAATGATACAAAAACATGAAACATTGATAAAACCTTTGAGAAATGATTTACATATATAAATTATCTTGGAAATTCTAATAATTACATACAAAGGGTACTATGAGAAAATCTGAGCAACATAAAATAAAAGAAGTCATTATCTAGTGCATGATTTGGATAAATGATAATCTAATAAATATAATCACATGTTAAATATAGACCTAATATAATTTAGTGAATTCTATTGTGAAAATGAAATGCACCCAAATTAGATCCAAAAATTGGAAGTATGCAAGAACATGAATTATATCTCTAAATGTGTAAAATGTAGCAATGTTATGATGTAAATATATAGGTTACAAAAATGAATAAAAATTAGATCTAGACATCCAAATTAGAAGAAAGATGTAAAGTATTTTGTGTACCAAATTGTAATGTGGGGGTATATACCTCACTAGCTTGTAAGGATGAACTAGGAAGGTTATGGCTATCTCCACTTTATCTACTCTCAAGTGAAAAATAATATTCTAGGATCAAGGATATTTGGCCACAAGGTGAAATCATTATCCTTCTTGGGGGATTGGAAGATAAATGAATAATTTAGAGGTCAAAATAATACAAAATCATGACTTTCTACATGTACAAGTAAAATAAATATTGATAGATATTAGACACAAGAATATTCATGAATTATATAGGCTATAATTGACTTCTGATCCAAATTTTAGTTAAAAGATGTCTGATCAAGCTATTTAGGATGACCTTCTCATAAGAGTGAGTCAGTTGAGGTGACCCACTATCTACACTTTCTGAAGAAATGACATGTAAATTTTACATCTCTAAACTATCAACCTTTAAATTTTATGGTGCACTTTCTATATGTTTCAACACATAGAAAAGTAAAAAAATATTATGTATAATGGGACATACCTTGGTCAAAACCAAATTTAGTATTTAAAAATGAAATATTAATCAAATCAGAATGAAATATAAGAGTGCTAATACATAGGAGAGGCTAGATTTGATGTAGGAGCATCTCAGGTCCTTAGCAATCCTATGTCACCAAAAAGAATTTGAAGTTTTTTTGTGCTACTTGGTTCCTTCTTTGACCGAGTTGGTCAGTTTCCTTTGGTTACCAAGTGTGGTTGGTTATCTCCTAGGTAGTTAGTTGTTTCACTAGTGCTCGATGATGCTTGTCTTTTGGTCGGTCATCCTTGCTTACCGAGTGGCTTATTTTGAGTTCTGTTGAGGCCAACTTGTGCATTGATTATGGGTCACAGATTTAATGCTGGTATCCATCATTAGGAAGCGTGTGGTCCCATATTTGACTATTTCTTCCATTGATTATGTTTCTGAAGGCTAACTCAGTTCGGTAGCCTCTTGTAAAAGTATAGTTGTTTGGTTAGAGTTTAAAAAGGGAGGAGTTTGGGTAGAAGATAGATAGGAGAAGATTTTTGGTAGATCCTTTCATGTTTGAGGACTTCTATAATTCATTGTAATAACTAGCCATAATTAGGAAGGCCTTACAACCCAACATGTATGAATCAATTGCAAGTAATATATGAATGATCTTGCTTTTATCCCTCTCATTGTGTTGTTGTTTTCTTCTGCATGTGTTTGGGAAAGGTTGATTAGGTTAGGGTGATCCATTCCTTGGCCCCTGCCATCCTCCTTTGCATCAAGTGGTATTAGAGAGAGGTGAGATGTTGATCTAGGTCTATGGATCTAGGTTTGAGGGTTCCTTCTTGTGAAGCCCTAGTTGATTTGTTGAGTGGTAGAAGATTGTGATCTGACCTGCAATTGTAGAGGGTTTTCAAGATGGTTTTTGGGAGGTGAGATGTGGATCCAAGATTGGCAGATATGCTAAGACAAATTGTTGCAAGATTAGAAGCTATAGAAATAGCCCATAGAAGAGGAAAACATCTTGAGGATGTTAGTAATGATGAAGTTGAAGAAGAACAAGAAAATGCAAAACCTACACCAGTGATGGATCAAGGTGAGGAAATATTTTTGAAAGAATTGACAAGTCTAAAGTCTACACCACATTTTAACCCTCCAGAGTATGGTGGAAAGCTAGATTCTGATGAATTGGTGGACTGGATCACTACGATGGAGAAATGTTTTGAGTATGAGAACATACCTAAGGAGAAGAAAGTAAATATTGCAAGCACAAAGTTGAAAATTCATGCATCCTTATGGTGGGAGCATCTGCAGTTGGACATAAAAAGGAAAGGAAAAGAAAAGATCAAGGGATGGAATAAGATGGTAAATAAGTTGAAAGGAAAGTTCTTACCTTGTGATTATTAGATTAACCTAGTTCGGCGAATGCAAAGTCTAAAGAAGAAAGATAGCTTGGTAAAAGAGTATACTGAGGAATTTTATAGATTATATATTATATCTAGACATGATGAAGATGATGTGCAAATAATTGCTAGATAACTAAATGGTTTGAGAGTTTCCATCCAAGAAGAAATCAGCATGGTTACATTGGAAAGCATTGAAGAGGCTTATGAATTTGCATTAAAGGATGAGGAGAAATTGAATAAAAGTCATGAGAAAAGACAAAGAGGTGGATGTGGTAGATTCCCTAGAGGAAGAGGTAGATCCTATGGTGAAAATAGTAGATCCAAACCTAAAAAGACAAATCTAGATAAAGGAAAGACCGAGTGGAAAGGTGAAAGTTCATTTAGAGGTAGAGACAATAACTACCAAGGTGGTTATAATAGAGGAAGTTTCTAAGGAACTTGTTACAATTGTGGAGAAGGACATAGATCATTTGAGTGTACACATGCAAGTAAGAAGGTTGGTAGTAGCAAAAATTCTTTGGTGCAGGAAGAGTCACTGAAGGAACCCGAGAAGGAAAGTAACTTGATGGTAAGAAGAGCACTATGGAATGAAAGTAAAAAGGAAGATCTGATAACAAAAATTTCATTCAAGACCAGATGTATAGTTTTTGACAAATTTTGGAAGGTAATAATTGACAGTGGTAGCTCAGAGAATCTGCCATCTAAAGAGATAGTCATAAAGTTGCAGTTAGAAATACTGGAACATCGGAATCCATATCAGATTTTGTGGATCAAAGATGAGCATACACTCTTGGTAAGTGAACAATGATATGTGAATTTAAAAATTAGAAAGTACTATGATAAGGTGTTTTATGATATCATGCCTATGGATTGTTGTCATATTTTGTTAGGTAGACCTTGGCAATATGATAGACATGCTATATATGATGGGAGATTGCATAAGTATACTATTTTGGTTGATAGAAGAAAATGAATCTTGTTACCTTTGATGGAAGAACCTATTAGTAATGTTTTCACATCTTTGAGAGTTTTCTTTATGGAAGGAATAAAATTTGTGAAAGATTTGAAGAGGAATGATGTATGTTTTGCTATGATTCCTAACAAACCAAGTAAGAAAATAGAAGATACTATTCCTGAGGAGATTGATAAGTTAATCACTAAGTATAAAGATATCATTTATGATAATGTACCTGATGATTTTCCACCAAAGAGAAGCATTGATCATTGTATGGACCTAATCCCTGGAGCTAGTTTACCGAGCAAGGCACCTCATCAGTTTACACCTACCAAGAATCAGGAATTGAACCGACAGATTCAATATTTTCTAGATAGAGGTTCGATCAGAGAAAGTATGAGTCCTTGTGGAGTACCTACTATATTAGCACCTAAGAAGAATGAAGAATGGAGAATGTGTACTAAATGTAGAGCAATCAACAAGATAACAGTGAAGTATAGGTTTCCTATACTAAGAATGGATGGCATAATGGATAGTTTGACTGGAGTAAAGTATTTTACCAAAATTGATTTGAAAAGTGGGTATCATCATAACAAAATTAGAGAAGGTGATGAATGGAAGACTTCTTTCAAGACAAAAGAAGGTTTGTATGAGTGGTTGGTTATGCCTTTTGGTTTAACTAATGTACCAAGTACTTTTATGAGGTTGATGAATGAAGTTCTAAAGAAATTCTTGGGTAAGTTTGTGATTGTATATCTTGATGATATTATGATATTTAGTGAGACTAGAGAAGAACATTTGTTGCATGTTAGACAAGTTTTGCAAAGATTGATAGAAGAAAAGTTGTTGGTAAATCTGAAGTGTTCATTCATGAAAGAGGAGATTGTGTGTATGGGATTTTTGATCTCATCTAATGGTTTGAAAATGGATCCTAAAAAGGTTGAAGCTATTTAGAATTGGCCTAGACCTGTGAATGCTAGTGAGGTAAGATCATTTCATGGATTGGAAAGTTTTTACCCAAAGTTCATAAGGAATTTCAGTTCAATTTGTAATGTTATGACTGAGACTATGAGAGGAGATAAAAGAGAATTCAAGTGGACACATGGAGCTAATAAAATTTTTGAGCCTCTGAAGTAGAAGGTTGTTGAATTGCCTATTTTGGCATTTCCTAATTTCAATAAGGTATTTCATGTAGAATGTGATGCAAATGGTAGTGCAATTGGAGCTATATTAAGTCAAGAAGGTAAACCTATTGCTTTCTTTAGTGAAAATTTGAATGATGCTAGAGGAAAATATTTTATGTACAAGCAAGAATTCTATGCTATTGTTCAAGCACTAAAGAAGTGGAGACATTATTTGATACCAAATGAATTTGTGTTGTATAGTGATCATAAGGCTTTACAATATTTGGGTAGTTAAAATAAGTTGGATCAGAGACATGAAATGGGCTAAGTATTTGTAGAGTTACACATTTATAGAAGACATAGGAGGCAGTTAAGCCATATCACTAATCCAAAGGGGAGCGCTGACCATTTTTCCAACAATCTCTCCCTCAGCTTTACCCGAGGGGATTCAAACCTATGACCAAGCTTTGATACCACTTGTTACAAGTAGGGGTTGTCGTTGCACCAAAGGATTGACCTATTAATGCCCAATACAACCACTAGACTTATATAAGACACAAGAGGTGGTTAAGCCATGTCATGAATCCTGAAGGGAGCATTGACCATTTTTCCAACAGAACACATTGCATGAAGATGTGAAAATCAAGCTGGAAGAAAGTAATCAAAAATACAAACACAGAGCTAATAGATCAAGAAGACATAAGACTTTTGATGTTGGTGATGAAGTGATGGTTCATTTGAAGAAATGTTGATTTCCTATTGGAACATATGGGAAGCTAAAGATGAAGAAGTTTGGACCTTGTAAGATTTTGAAGAAATTTGACAGTGGAAATGCATATGAGATTGAATTACCTGATAACATGGACATATCACTAATTTTCAACATTGCTGATTTGTATGAGTATCATGAACCTCATGAAGAAATGATAGTATCGATAGAATATCCTAAGAAATAGAATGAAGAAGTTGAGAATATTTTAGAGCAGAGAGTTGGTAAAAGTACAAGAGGTAAACAATATATGGAATATCTAGTAAAGTGGAAGAATAGACCAATTGAAGACAGTTCATAGATCTGAGTTGGATGCAGCTTGGATCATACTAGCTAAATGATTTAGAGAATCAATTCAAAATAACCCCAAGTGTCTAATGTAGGATCATCTCAGGTCCTTGGCAATCCTGTGTCACCAAAAATAATTTGAAGTTTGTATGTGCTACTTGCTTCCTTCTTTGACCAAGTTGGTTGGTAGTTGGTTAGTTTCTTTTGGTTACCAAGTGTGGTCAGTTATCTCTTGGGTGGTCATTTGTTTCACTAGCACTCGATGATGCTTGTTTGTTGCTCAATCATCCTTTCTTATCGAGTGGTTTATTTTGATTTTTGTTGAGGCCATCTTGTGCATTAATTATGGGTTGTAGATTTAATGTTGGTATCCATCATTGGGAAGTGTGTGGTCCTAGATTTGACTATTTGTTCTATTGATTGTGGATGTGAAGGCTGACTCAGCTTGGTAGCCTCTTGTATAAGTATAGTTGTTTGATTAGAGTTTAAAAAGGGAGGCATTTGGATAGAAGATAGATAGGAGAAGATTGGTCATAGATCCTCACATATTTGAGGACTTCTGTATTTCATTAAAATAACCAGTTGTAACTAGGAAGGCCTTACAGATCGACATGTATGAATCAATTACAAGTAATATATGAATGATCTTTCTTTTCTCCCTCTCACTATGTTGTTTTTTTTCTTTCGCATGTGTTTGGGAAAGGTGGATCAAGTTAGGGTGAGCCATTCCTTGGCCCCTGTCATCCTCCTTTGTGTCAAGATTTGAGGAGTGAGATATCTGATACCTATTTTATACTATGTTCTTTGAATGTGATCATAAGTATTTTTTCTATACCTTTCCTCCAATAAACATAAAAGTAATATCATGATCACATACTTTCATAAAGGATTTTGAATCTTGCCACAATGATAGATATGAAAAATATGGTGAGGAGAAAATCATTGAATGCTTGAATTTATGAATCCTTGAGTGCTTGAATGCTTGAGTGTGTATGTGATGATCAACTTAGAGAGGGAGGCTTGGTTTCTATACCCCTCCCTAGTATTTTAATTTTTAAATTTAAAGCAAAAATAAAATGGATTTAAAATTCTCACTCACACAACTTGATTATTAACTATTCAAAATTTATTCTCAAAAATCATAAATTGAATCACCAAAGGTGACTTTCTCCTAGGTGAAGGTTACCGAAGGTGACTTGCTCCCTCCTATTAAGGACCAAATTGGGACCAATAATCCTAAATATTAAGGAGATGCCAAATTTTAATGGGAAATTGAGAAATGACATGAGATTGTGTATGAGAGGCCATATAAGCTAAAATAGAGCCTAGTTAAGTGATAACTTGCATATGGATGCAATTTATGATGCTACAATAAATATTGGATCAACCACCACTAACTCATCCATTTTTAAAACATCCTCTATGAAATTAATCTCATTGGAATATAAAATCCCAACATTCATCACAACTTGTACTATTGATTCATATCCTATAGTAGGATAGGGGATTTTTTATTCCTTTAATGACTAAGCACAATATTTATATTTGTAGCTCTCTTGTCAATCATGACCATATTGTCAAGTTGTTTCATATTTACATGGTTGATAGGTAAATAAGACTATCCATCGAGCATTAGTAGTAATTTACTTCACTGTTTTTGCTCTATTACTTCTCCTCATTATAACCATTCAATGATACTATTCATTTTTCTCGCATATATTCCTTTTCATTTTACCACAATTTTTTTAAGTAATCTTGAAACTAGAACTGTATAATTACATAGCTAGTATAGTGAAAATATGGTTATTTCTATATAACATTGTAAGGATTCTTAAATAATTTTTTCATTCATTATATATAAAGAATTGATATGAAATATTTTGAATAAAAGAATAAATGGACATATTGGAGCTATTACCAATGAATAATGTGAAGCATCTTCACTATTTTCATGACATGAACATGATTATTATTTCCTTTTATTTTCTCCTTCGAATCATGACATGAATTCTATTTCCATAGCTATAATGTATTTCAAAATTTAAAATTTATATTAAAGTTTAATTGTTTCTTTGGTTCAATTTTAATAACTAGTTTAATTATTGAGGAACATTTTTTTTTTTAAACAAGGTGGTATTTCCACTTCATATATTATATTAATTATTTCATTTTTACATAAAACTTGGTTCTATAGTAAGGGGCTCCTGGAGAAAAGAACCAGGGGAAAAAAAACTACGTTCTTGACCCCATCACGAAAAGAAAACCAAAATTGATGGATCACTATGAGCTAAGCTCCATCAAAAGTGAAACTATATTACATCATTGTATATCCATTGAGAGCCTAGATTTAGCTATTACAAATATTGCATCTCCTTTGGACTACAGTCTGAAACTCCAAAATGACTCATCCACTACAACCGATGAGTTTACAAAATGACTCATTCATTACATGCAATGAGTTTACATTGAGCTTAGCAATAAAAGAACACGAGAGAGATGATGACTGTACCAAAGAATTATATAAAAAAAATTGTTGCAGTTGTTAATAGTGCATCGATCAATACCTTCCAAAACACCCAAAATATGTGGAGACCAAAATGCCATGATAAAGTAAAACTCAAATATCCATATGTGCCAATGAAGAGTCCCCAGAGCCAAGACCAAGATTCTAGTTAGGAATAGGGGGAGATTGCAGAGCTGAAGAGGTCAGATGAGAGGATTGTGCTTCTAGCAAGTCAAGCATAGTGAATACCACTTGATGAGTATTACTAATACATTCTTTGGAAAGAATACCCCCATATTATTGTAGTGTAATTTTTATTGGGTGGAAGGACTGCCTTTCCAACACTCCTTTAATGCTTTCATAAACCATAAAAACTAAATGATCTCTTAACAGAGCATGGTGGTGAAAAAGTCCCCCCAACTGAGTGACACCACCCCACATATCATATTTCTAAAGAAATTGTTGAGGAACATTTCTTTGTCATATCTCATGATTTAGGAGTGGTGGAGGGAGGTTTGAGGTGATTTGAAAGTTCACCGAGGGTTTGAACATTCTGCTCACAGCCATTAGGACTTCCTACAATTATTTAGCACTACTCCAGTTGTACAAGCTATAAAGAGTACAGATAAGAGAAATCAACATTTCCAAGATTTTCCTTTTGCTTCAAAGAATCCACTAATTTGAGATAAGAAGCAAGGCTCGACACGTGCTAGACCTCTTCATCATATTTCTGTAGGAAAAGAAATAGGACAACTAGCTAAACCCTTCTTTTTCAATCCTAGATTCAATATTTCAAACAAGAAACACTATCAACTAGGGTACTCACAAAGTAATCAAGCCTATAAGATGCTTGGCTCTGATTGGCTAGGAATGAACACTCAAAATATGAAGAATAGCTCACCACCACTTCCCCCAAAATTTATTGACCATGGGCATTTTTAGAGAATCATCTCTTCAGAAGTGGTGAGTTTTCAAAATCCCAGAAACAAATAGACCTAGCACCACAACTAGACTCACAAATTCAATTCTTTCAACTTCTCCCATATAATTAGGATCAGGGAAAAAGATTTCAAATTGGGTTTTTGCTGGGAAAATTTCCTGCAACCTTGTATATATACTTTCAAGGCTAAGACTCAAAATATACAACAACCACAAAGGCAAGTTCCTAATACTCATCGTGCTAGGTGACTTGTTCATGGTAAGAAGCCTATTTTTTATATTTGTTATGGCACACCCCTTGTTTCTCCTATCCACATCAAAGAGATGAATGGTAATAGTAAGCCAAATGATACAACTGGTAAAATTAGTAGTCCATGGTTGTAGAATCTCAAAGCCTCCTTCAATCCAAAAATGCTTACCTTTGCATGCAGGAAAAAAAAATAGCCTATGATAGATCAGGAGCATATGGTTTCCCAAAATCTAGAGATTCACTATTTCACTTTGTCAGAATAACTATTGTATGCACCCTAAAATGGTCTCCTAGACTTTGGGCCCCCATTTAGCAATTTATCAAATCCCTGAATCAATATTTTAAAAAATCAGCATTTTATCAATTATATCAATTTTCTTGATCAAATCCTTTTTATCATTTTCGATTATTTTCCTTGGGCTAGCCATTTTATCCTAAGTCTTTATTTATTTAAAAGGAATATTTTCTCCCCTTTTAATAAATAAAAAGCCCCCACTTTTTCTCTTATCCTAAGTTGCACAAATAAAGCATTATTCTTATTTTATAAAAAGAAAAAAAAACACTTTTTGTCTCATATGGACACAAAAGTCAACTCTTATTTTCCCATTGGATGATATTTGTGCACATGGATTTCTCCTCTTTGATGCTCCACCATTGATTAAATCTTTTTCCTCTTAATCTCCATGGTCCATTTCTCCTCATCTCCTATAAAAGAAGAGCTCTCTTCCTCATTTTGCATATCATTCACTTTTATGCTAATTTTATGTTGCAGGTTTTCTAGGTCATTTGGAGCTCTTTGAAGACTTTCTTGCATCCAAGATTTGAAGACATTTTTGTTGCATCACATCTTGGCTTTCTTCATTGCTTCATAGTTTAGTTTTCATTCTTGCATAGTAGTTTCATATTTCATGCTTTCATAGTTTAGATTTTCTTTCATGCTTTAGAATAACTCATCTAGTTTAATAGGAAGGATTGTAACACTTGCTATTTCCATTTCATAGTTTAGCTTGTACTTTCATTTCCATAGCTTAGCTTGCATCTCTCATTTCTAGCTTGCATATTCATCTTAATCTAGCTTGCATTGCATTTCATTTGATTCTTGGAGATATTGGCACTCTTGCCCTTGTCTTCACTTGAATCTCTCATTGTGTGGTTGACTAGCAAGGTCATTAGTTTATTAGCTCTAGCTGAGAGCAATTTTACAATCTTGTGACTCCATACATAGAGAGCTATGGATCAATTTTTGAGACCTCATTCTTGAGCATTCTTGATTGTAAGGATTCATACAAGTGCACTACTTTTATGTGTACATTTCTGGTGCCCACCGTAGGCCAGAGTAGATTAGCTTTGTCCTTTAGATTTTGCATTTCTATCATATTTTCAGTGAATTTTTGGACATTATTCGTGGTCTCTAGGTTTTTTGTCTTAGTGTATTGTGTGATAATTCTAGGAATATTGCACGATAGTTCTTTGTATACACAAGTGATACTACGCCAGTCAGAAGTATTGCCCGCCGATTTCAAGAACTGTTGCCTGGTCTCGGATGAAGTATCGCCTAGGTATAGAGTAGAGTATTACTCAGACTAATATTATCACCCCAGTACACTAAGAAGTGTCGCGTGATAATTCTGGTGTCTGTAGTCTATTTCTGTACCTGATAGTGAGCTTTTTTGAGGTTTTTTGGCCAAATCTTGATTTATTTAGCTTGTTGTTTCTATTTCTTGCACTTAGACAGAATTAATTTGCATAGTTGTACTCAGTTTCTTGCACCTTTATTTGGATTTTGGATTTAAAAAGAACCTCTCATGTGTTTGGCTTGAATTTTTACTTGCTTTCATAGGCACATCTCTTTTATGCTCTTAATGGTGAATGAAAGAACATAGATTTGTTTTTACAAGTTTGTGTAAGTGAATGCTTCTTGGTTTCCAATATAAAATATCTCATTGAGTGATTGGGGGCATGGATTTGTTCCTCTTTTACATAGGGATTTAAATGCACCACTTTGTAGTCTCACTCTATGTTTGCTTGGAAAGTTAAATATTCCATTGATTCAACCCTTTTTCATTTGTGAGTAGTATTGATAAGCAAATTTAGAGTACTTTTGATTGATCTTGTTAGCTAAATTGGGTTGTTGGACTCACTTATTTCTAATCACCCCTCATTTATGCCCTTTGGATGCAAGGTAAGCATTCATACATAGGGGAGGGGTGTACTTGAAAAGAGTGTTAAGTGTTCCACAAAGTTTCCCCCTCTTTTATGCTTTCTTTATCTCATTAGTTTTCTAAGGTGTTGACTTGCTTTGATTTTGTGTGAAGAGTTAAATGTTCCACTTTTTGGACTCACTTCACATTTACTTGGTGAGTTAAGTGTTACACCTTTAGTGCTTTAAATACTTTTGATAGTGGATTTCTTAGAGATAATTGGATTTTGGATTGTTCTAACCTTGTTGGCCTAACATGTTGTGGTTGTAGGTGTATTTGCTTGAAATATTTTGCTAAAAGAATTCATGTCAAAGCTTCAAATGCACAAGGGCTACTAATGGTTTTTGTAGGGCTTCCCAAAGCATAAAAACCCAAATTAAGTGATTTTTTAATTGCTTTCTTTATTGAGTGCGGCATATACTAGTTGTTTCATTTCATAGGCACTTAATATCTTGTTGTAGGAATTCTTGGGTGGTAGGAGAAGTATGCTCTTCACCATTGTGGTGAACTAGAAAATCTTGACCCATCTTTTGATTTTGAAAGAAAGAGGGTAATTGAACCTTTGCTTGGTGTGTTTGGGAGAAGGCTTTGAGATAAAGGAGTATGTTCTTCACCCTTGTGGTGAAACAAAATCCTTGAACCTCATAAGTTGATCCATTTTTGTTTAGATTGTTAGAATCCTTTAGCAGGCCTACTCTTGAGCAATCGAGAGGAAAAACCCAAGTGAGGACAAGCTTATTGTCGGCTATTCCAACCCACTATAAATGCAAGGCTATCAAGGACACAAAACCTTGGTAGACGTAGTGCTTGTCTTCGCTTGATGTAACTACTTGTGGGATTGTGACCATGAGGAAAGCATTGAGCAAGAATGCTTAAGGTACTCTTGAGGTCACAAGGTCCCAATCCTTTATGAGGAGCAAGAGGGGTACTACAAATAGAAGCCCTTATTAAGAACCATAGTTAGAGGCCACCCTATTTTTCTACTTAGCTTCTTGGTACAAGGATTGATCCAAGTGGAATAACCCAGATCACCCCAAGATTACTCACCATATGTGTTCCTTTGGTTGTGTCTTTGGCACTTCCATGACAAATCCAATATCTATTGTGGGAAACCACTTTGTGTGAGGCAAGGGAGCATCAAGTGTGGGCCAAGTTGTTAAGTATTGAGCCTTGAATTTCTAGGATATATATTGCTTGAAGTGTGTTCGATTATGTAATACCAGTGTTAACATTCTTGAACATCCAAACAATCAGTAATATTCCTAGGGTTCTTTTCTATTTTTATATCATAAGTGTTTCTCTTGGCAAGGTTTCTTTTGCCCTTGTTTCAAGTGTTTTAAGACATGTTTGATCCCTTACTGTTTGCGAACCTATCAAATTTTCACTAATATGGTAATTGAGATTGAAAACGTCAACCCTCAAACTGAAAATTTTGATCAAACAGACCCAAAAATGCACATATCACATAATTCTAGTCAAGTGTCATGCAAACTAGCAATAGTATCGCCTGCTTTAAGAAGAAATATTACGCGATAGTTCATTTCCTCTAGTTTATCGCCCAACCTGCCTAGAGTCTGTCACCTGGTTAATGGTAGATCTATCACCTGGTGAAAGGCGAAATATCACCTTAGTGAGAAGTATTGCCTGGTTAGCCTGGAAAGTGTCCCCTAAGAATTTTCTATTGTATACCTGGTTTCAGTCATTTTGCAGTTTCTTTTAGTTGGCTAGGTCTTTAGGAAGGTAACTTATCCTATTGCTAGAAGCCTATCTTTACTCTAAATTTCTATCCTCTAGGGATAGTATCATTTGATTTAAAAATTCACCTTGGGAAGAATTGTCAAGTTAGAAGATTATTCCTGTTGAGAAAGTATATCTCTAGAGTTGTTAGTAACATTCTTGGAGAATTCTAGTACTCTTTTTATCCAAATCATTTCCATTCAAATTCAATTTTAATTATACAATTTGGCTAAGTCCATCCTCCTAGTTCAAATGTGGAAGGATATTGATCCTTTGATTTAAGCACCTCTTTGACAGTGTCAGTAATGCCTTTTTGTAATTTCTATCTTACCATCTCTTTTTGGACATTAGAGAACTTTAATCATCTTAGTTTGGTGTTGAATCTTTGAGAGGTCACCTTATCATCACGACTCATTTTCTTTCATGTCAATTACAATAAGGTACCAAGTGAATCAAGGAAAACAACCCTTGGTTGTCTTTAATCAGTTACCCTTAGTTAAGACTGGGCAACAACGAAAGGGAAGAGAACCCATTTTTGATCGATCCCCTAAGAGTGACTCTGAGGTTTGTTTTGATCCAAAGAGTAATCCCAACAAATTGAGTTCCTCTTTAGCACCTTTTTCATCAAATATGGACATGAGTTATACATTCACTAGACAACAAAGAGAAGTAATGAATCAAACTCTTAATGACATGTTCCAACAAAAAAGGGGTAACATGTTGTTTGCTGGGTCTTCTTATGATAGTCCACCAAGATCACCTCCGATCAAAACAAGGTATCTAGATGCTCATCAACAAGCTGAAAGTCATCATAGGCAAGCTCACTCAGATTCATAGTCACAACATGAAGACCAAAATAATAAATCTGGTGATGCTTATATCAATGCGGCTAATGTATCCAGACATTCAAGACAACCTTCTCCACTTAGGGACACCTCACGATACACAAGTGATAGGTTGAAGTGCATTGAGAGACAAAAGAAAGCTTTCTTAGATGAACAAGCTACTAAGGAAGAAAGGGTCAAACAATTGGAGGATGAGTAACGAGCTTTTCTAGACATAAGGAGAAGAGCCACACAAGAAGAACAAGATAGGCTCCTAGTGTAACAACTCCATAATCAATTCAACAATAGGTGTACCAACAATGGAACCAAATCTCTCCCATCTACTCCCTCACCAAGTCCAAGAAGAAGGTCAAGGACCCCATCAAGATCACCTAGTCCTAGAAGAAGAAGGACTTCTCTGTATAACCATTGTAGGAGACAATCATCTCCTAGACATTCAAGACAACCCTCCCAATGAGCTCATCATGGCTCTCAACATGGAGGAAGTAATGCCAACTTTGACACTATTCATTTCATGGCAATGCAACAAGAACCATCCTTCCAACAATATGTGGAGAAATATGTGGAGAAAAATAAGGATCAGTTCTTGGAAAGTCTAATCAATAAGGGTGAAAAAGTCCCATACAACTTTGATGTGGACCAAAAGATTAAGAAGCAAAACCCTTCAACTGATGAGGTGATTAAGCAAATTCAAAAGACTATGGAAAAAATGATGGCTCCTAAGAGTTCCTTCAACTTGGATTCTATATGTCCTAATCCCATTGACAAGAGTGTGGTTATGGTAGATTTTCCTAGAAAGGTTGAAATCCCCACATAAGACAAATATGATGGTATTGGTGACCCGCATGACCATGTACGACAGTTCTATATCATGAGCTTTGAATTTCATCATGAGGACTCCTACCTTATGAGATTATTCCCAAGGATCCTTAATGGTCAAGCTATGGAGTGGTTTACTAACATTACTCCTCCTGTCAATACTTTTAAAGAACTTGTTCAAAGATTTGTGCAACATTTTTCATATAATTTATCAAGGACAGTCACCACGCTTGATTTGTGTAAATTAAAATAGAATCAAGGGGAACCCTTTATGACATTTTTACAAAGGTGGAGATGCTTATGCTCCAAATATTCTAGGACCATCCCCAAGGAAGAAAGGATTGATATAATTGTGAGTAATCTAGTGCCAAAATTAAGATATGAAGTTAGAAAAATGGTCCTATATTCTTTTGACACTATGGTAGAAACTGCATGTCGCATCAAGGATGTTCTAAAAGAACAAGGTATTTTGGTCAAATAGAGTAACAACAACAATGGCCAAAACAATAACAACAATAATAAGGATAAAAAGAACTCATATTGGAACAAAAATAAGCATGTAGTCAATGATGGAGTTGTTGACTCTCCACAACCTAAGGAACAAGGAGTTCCTAATTTATCTAACGTAGTTCAAGCTATGAAGCTATAGACATCCTTAGACCAACAAGAGCACAAGCCCAAGTATCATGATAAATCTAAGTCAGGAAAGAGGTAATTCACTAAGCTTGGAGACTCTTATGCAGATATTTTTAAGACCTTGATTCATAATTTGGCACAACCTCAGGATCCTACAAAGTTTCACATACCAGATCCTAAACCTTATTGGTGGAATGAGAAGGCTTATTGTGTATACCACAATGGGATTGGACATGACATTGAAGGCTGTTTTAAACTCAAACATCTTGTTCAATACCTTATTGAGAATGGTAAATTACAAGTTTATGGATTGACCACAAACGCAGACCACAAGGCCTTTAAGGAGCCCTTTCCTAAGTATGAGAAGGGGGAGACTTCTACAAACAAGAATGGAAAGGCCAAAATCAATTATACCTATACATCTATAGAAAATGTCATTAATATGCTTGAGGTTGTGGAAAATGATGTCAACATGATGAGAGAGAATGATCCCTATGACTATGATGTAAGCTCACCTCCAATATTTGATGAAGGACCTATTGTTGTGCTTAGAGGTCCTCAATCTCAAAGGTCATCTCAACCTCTCAATGTTGTTACTAGGGGTCAGTCCCAAGGTCTTATTATCATTAGAGGTCCTAATTCTAGAAAATCTAAGCAACCAGTGTCTAAAAGTGTTCCTCCCAAATCTACAGTTGGTCTTGATATGAGTTACAACCTTGTTGATCAGTTACAATGAACACCAGCACAAATTTCCATTTTTGAGCTCTTAAAATTGTCTCCTAGACACAAGCATGTCCTTGAGGATGCTTTACATGCAAAAAATGTCCCTAATAATATAGATGTTGACCAATTCGAGAACATGGTCAACCACCTTGCTAGCCAACATTACCTTACATTTTTTTAAGAAGATGATAAAGCCTTGAGCCATCCACACAATCTTTCTCTTCACATTGAGGTCATGATCCATAAAAACCTTGTTAGGCATGTGTTGATAGATGGGGGTGTTGGGCTCAATATTTGTTCTTTAAGTCTTTTGAAAAACCTAGGTTACTTAGAGCATGCCATTGATACTAGGAAGAAAATTACTATCAAAGCCTATGATGAGGTTGAGAGAAGTTCTAAGGGATTAGCTATTCTTCCAGTCAAAATTGGTCCTGTTGAAAAGGACATTTTGTTTCAAATCATTGATATTGGTCGTCTAGCATACAACATCCTTCTAGGTAGACCATGGATTCATGACATGCAAGCAGTACCGTCTACCTATCACCAATGTTTCAAGTTTCCATACAATGGTGTAGAAGTCTACATACTAGGTGATAGTACCTTATCTGTTAATACCATTTCTGTAGGGGACCATGTTCCCTTAAATAGAGAAGCGGACAATTTTGGAGCAGCTATTGAGCAATGTAAGGATAAATTCCCATCCATAGAACTTGGTATGGGAAGATATCAAATTGAGTCTTTTACAAAATTACCAATTTCATCTAGCTCCTATGGTAAATAGTCACAAGAGATGCATCCCTCATCCTCAGCCATGACTTTGTTTAGTACTTTTGTAGAGTCTTTAGTACCTATTCAGGATGAGAAAGAAGAGGTGGCTGTTAGGGATTGGATATACAGAGAATAAAAGTACCTACATAATGAAAATTTTTCTCCATATCCTAAGACTTATGGGAGAGGATACACGTTGGTCACCAACATGGGCTACCCAGGTCATGGTCCTCCTAGTCATAGGATAGATGCCAGGGCTAAACCACTCAACCATGCTCTTTTTGGTCATAGGACTAAGTCAATGGTTGGCCTAGGGTTTGATAATGGAAAGAAAAAAAGTGTTCCTATCCTAGCTACGATAGATAGTGACAGTGACTCAGATTATACACCTAATCTCCAAAACCAACAAGACATGATTGATGATTGGGTGCCTTCCACCAATCTCCTTTGTGGAGATTCAAATGATTTAGTAGTTGAAAATATAGACACCAGATAAGGTGATACCCTTCACAATCTTGAAGCTTCTACATCAAGGCATCCCAAGCCTTCTTGGTGTAAACATCCCAGTAGAGATTTAGAAATAGATTCACATGAGTTCGAGTGGGACTCTCTTTCAGATGGAACAGTTGGTTTGGACATGGATGTTGTCCATACCTATAGAACTCAACCTAATGTGACCAATGAACCTAGTGTAGGATTAGAGGATTGGACTCCTCGAATTGCCTTAGTGGATGATGCTTCATTTGGTAGGATGAGTCCTAATTCGGGTATCTTACAAGGAGACTTGATAGATCCTAACTATGTGATCACCAGGGATACTGCCTTTTGTATCAATAACATTGAAGTAGTCATTGACCTACCCCTTGTAAACCATGATTTGATTGATTGGTCAGAACTTTGTCAAGAGCCTCAGCTCCTCACTTTTCACAATGACTATGAAATAGCTTGCTACCTGAATGCTCTTGAACCTATAGTCTCTTTCACCAGTGAACCTACAACAAGTATGACAAAGCCAGATATTAAGTACCTCAGTCACAAAATAAAAGAAAAGAGAAAAAAGAGAAATGGTTCTGATGGTGAAAACCACTATGTGGCGGTGTCAAAACCCAAAAAAGTAAAAAGAAAGGATGTATCCGAAGGTGAAAGCCTCTTTGAGGCACCTAAGGATGGGGTACTTAATAACCTACCAAGTTATTTCCAAGATAGGTCAGTATTTCTTATTGAACCTACACAATCAGTAAATTTGAATATAGAAGAGGCTCCACAGGTGATTCATCTAGCTTAGTCTCTTTCAGTGCAAGAAAAAGAGAAATACACAAAGTTCTTACAAAAGAAGAAAATCAATTTTGGTTGGACATATTTAGACATGCCAGGGCTTGACACTAATCTCATTATGCATCACTTGTCTATAGCTCCAGGAATTAAACCATTAAAATAGAAGTTGAGGAAAATGCATCCTCACATAGTTCTCCTTGTTAATGCTGAATTAGAAAAGCTCTTAGGGGTAGGATTTATTAGAGCTATCAACTATGCTAAGTGGATCTCAAATATTGTTCCAATTTCAAAGCATGATGGGTCCATTCGTGTATGCACAGACTTCAGAGATCTTAACAAAGCTTTCCCAAAGGATGACTTTCCACTCCCTAACATAGACATGATAGTGGATATGACTACGGGCTATGAGATATACTCTTTAATGGATGGTTTTTCTAGTTATAACCAAATAAAAATAGCTCCTCAGGATCAAGTAAAAATAGCCTTCACATGTGTGTGGGGAACCTACTATTGGAACGTCATGCCATTTGTCTTAAAAAATGTAGGAGCCACATACCAAAGAGCTATGACCATAATATTTCATGATATGATGCATAAAAACATGGAGGATTATGTGGATGATACCTTGGCCAAGTCTACGCAAAGAGATACACACCTAGAAGATTTGGAAGTAATTCTAGATCGAATGGAATAGTTTCAATTAAGATTGAATTCAAAAAAGTGTGCCTTTGGGGTTACCTTAGGTAAACTTCTAGGATTTATAATTTTAGCCAAAGGAATAGAGGTGGATCTTGAAAAGGTTCAAGCTATACTAGATATGCCACCTCCTAAGAACATTAGTCAGATGAGAAGTCTTCAAGGATGACTCCAATCCATACGAAGGTTTATTTAATACCTTGCAGATAGAGCAAAACCATTCAATAAGACATTGCATATGGGAACCGCATGTGCCTGGAATGAGGATTGCCAAAAGAGCCTAGATCAAATAAAGAAATACTTGGCTAATCCTCCAATTTTAATGCCTCCTATCCCAGGAAAACCATTAATTTTGTACATCTAAATGATAGAATCTTCCTTGGGGGCATTGTTGGCTCAACTTGATGATACTAGGAAAGAAAGAGCCATCTACTATATTAGCCATACTCTAGTATCTTATGAGATCAATTATAATAGTAATTAAAAGTCTTATCTTGTGGTAGTGTTTGCTTCCCAAAAGTTGCAACACTACATGCTTGCCCATACTATACATCTCATTGAAAAAATTGATCCTCTTAAGTATTTTCTTAGTAAGGCTACTCTCACGGGTAGACTCACTAAGTGGATGATGGTTTTTTCAGAATATGATATAGAGTACATCAAGCGTAAGGCTATAAAGGGGCAAGCTATTGCAGATCAACTTGCTGATTTCCCAGTCAAGGATGGCATGCCTATTCAAGTAAAGTTCCCAGATGAGCACATAATGTACATGACCACATGTACTTGGAAAATGTTCTTTGATGGTTCAAATATGCAAAATGGATCAGGAGCTGGAGTATTGTTTATTTCTCCTCATGGGTGCAACATACCTAAGTCTTATAAAATTTTGTTCCCATGCACAAATAATATTGTAGAATATGAGGCTCTAACCAATGGACTTAAGATGGCTATTGAGTGGAATATAATAGAGTTACATGTCTTTGGGGATTCACAATTGATAATCAACCAAGTAAATGAAGAATACCAAACTAAGGATGATAAGATGATCCCTTACAAAGAGATGGTTGATTCATTATGACACTATTTCACATTTGTGACATTTCAACAAGTCCCTAAAGCTGAAAACAAGGCTGCACATGCTATGGATACATTAGCTTCACTCCTTTAGTTGGAACTATTATACACTAAGTTTGCACCCTTTGTTTCAAGCTCTCTTGGTCTTGATAACTCAGTATAACATGGGAATCATCTCTAGATTGTGTGACCTTTGCTAACTGAGATGAGACCTCTAAGTTCTAGGTTGGTTCCTCTTGGATAATCACCTTAAATTTCTTCTTGACATGAAAAGTAAAACTTTTGAGGGAAAGGGATAGAAGGAATGCTTGGAAAGGGAAATGATTGAAAGTAAACTACCTACTAGGTGATGCACCAAAACTAGGGTTTGGATCTCAATATGTAGGATGAAATCAATGAGAGACTTAGGTCTAGTAGGTCACAACTTATTGAATAGGCTTGCATAAGTATTTCATAGGAGGGGTCTGCAAACAAGGAGGGTATTTAGGGAAAGAAAGAGATTCTTTCACAAATAATGGCACTCCTTGGGGTAGACAACAATCTATGACCAACAAACAAACATTCACCTCTGCAACTAGTTATAGGAATGAGACAAGATTGTTAAGGTGTTGTAGTATACCCACAAAAGCATTCACATAAAATCATTCAGAATAATATAGATGAATTGCAAAAAGAAAGAAGGATCAAAAACCCTAAGACATCATTGAGAAACATATAAATACTTTGATTCAATAAGAGATAACTCACACAAAAGGCATAGGGACATGATAAATGTCACAAACTATCTTTGATCTCTAAATAACCAATGGGAGGTTATAGAATGTAGAAGACCAGAGGGAAAGAAATGCCACACATAGCCTTCTAAGAAAGAGACTTTCTTCTTACAAAATGTGAACTCTCTAACCTCTGAGCACTAAGGCTCCAAAAATACAATATATACATCTCTAGCACATAGGCAAGAGAAAAACCTAACTAGGGTTATGTTAGTAAATAGATTCATCCTTTCTTGTTCCTTGTGACAATATGACTCTTAATGCTCGAATGATGAACAAAACCTGCTTACAATAGTTGAAAAGTCATCTTCTGATGACTGGCTTTTCTCTGAGTTTATAGGTATAGCTCCCTATGTGTATGATATTGAAAGAATAATGTTTTGATTCCTAAATCTAATTCAGGTATGCTCTTAACCTGAGAGAAAAAGAGGCAAACCGAACTAAGTCTAGCCAGAACTTAGTCCAGATAGGAAAAGCATTCTAATCTAAAACCAAGAAGCAAACTCACAAATCCTATGAATTTAGATGCTCAGCAACTACCTACAGAAATGTAAATGAAATATAAAGAGCTTCTAATGAATCCTTCCCTTAATCTCCCATAGCACATCCTACTCCAGTTAATTCATATCCTCATCACAAGAAGAACAGAACATCCTCCCTCTCTTCCTGCAATTCAGAATTTAAAGAAAGAAACATAGAAACAATAACTAATTAGTTCTCCTTTGAACTTCCCATAGCACATCCTATTAAGGTTCATTCATATCCTTGCAACAAAAGATTGAAATATCCTTTCATTCTTATCGTAACTCAGATTAAGAGAAGAAACCAACTAATTAACTAATTGGAACAAAAATCATTGACATAAAAACACCCTTTATTGACTCTGCAATATCAAGTCTTATTACATCAACAATTTGCTGACCCCCACCCTGAGTTTTTTTTTTGATAGTATTTATAGAATTTACAAGCTCACAGCCACTAGAATGTTTTAACTTCTAGAATACAAAAAGACAAAGTATAAAGAAAGAATATCTTTGATGACAGAATTTGAAAAGCCAATCACTGATATAAGAATAAGAAAAGATATCAGAATTGTTGACACTTCATTTCAAAACTTTCATCTTCTCCATGATCAACATCTATCAGGCTGAGTCCATTGGGCTTTCGGAGTCACATAACTGTTTATGTTCCAGGCTCTAAATTTGAAAAACAACTGAAATGAATAGCTGCCAACCTCCATTCATTGACACTGTCAACCTTCCTTTTCTGTGCCAAGAGAATTTAATATAACAAACTAATCAACACTGTCAACCTTCCTTTTCTATTCCAAGAGAATTTAATATAATAAGTCATCCTCAATAAAGATAAATAGCACTGATTGCAATCCTTTTTCTTCCCTGAAATGACAATTCATCCTATTTTATATGCACAGAGGCATCTAACATTTTATGATAAACAACTTTAAGATGTGTTCTAATGCCACTTCAGTCATATTGATATAGTTTGATTACCCTTAACACTAAAATCATCCTCAACTTATCTCACTGAGAAATGTCATTTATCTTTTTCATTAGATATGTGCTGGACAAATGTCACAATCATGCTTTGCCATAAAGAATCTTCCATGACTTAACGACAAAGTGGCATCTGTTGATTCTAAATGCATGGTACTTTTATCTTAAAGCACATGTCTATCTTTAAAACTTTAAATAATCACCAAAGTTATTTCTTTTAAATATAAACTTGGTAATGATATCTTATAAGGCTTGCGAACAAAGTACCCCACAGGTGTCATTATCTCGCTAACCCGCAAAGGGAAACTGATGTCATCATGGGAAAGTAGCAATCGTTGATTCTCCTTTAGCACACCACATGGTATAAATGCCTTTGGACCCATTGCTCCATGTGTCTTCATCTCACATGATCGCAAGACAATTCTCTCAGTCATGCGATCTTGCGACCACACACCTACCGTATGGCTTTCACTATCTTGTGGCATGATCACAAGGCTATAATTTTATTTATGCAATCATGCGACTACCTAATTTTTGTCAATTTCACGCATCTTCCAAGAGGTTTTATTTCCCTGTCCAATTACAGTGTCTGCATTGTTGGTGTATGTGGACCCCAACAGAGCACCTTTGGCTTAGTTTCTGTTGTCTTTTCATTGACTTTTCTTACCTGCCCGGACCTCCACTGTCGCATGATCGCATGGAATTTATTCCATTCATTTGATTATGTGACTAGTTAACTTTCTCGGCAGTTCATTTTAGCCTTTGTCACATAAACTCAAGGCAGTTATTTTGATCTTGCGATCATGCGACCTACCAACAACCACACTACCACTTTTATTGTAGTTTTTTTTTTTTTTTTTTACTCATTTCAACCTTCATGGTTTCATGACTCAATATGAAAATATCCATTTGTAAAAGGTTTATACAGCCTTTCTAAGACCCATAAAAGAAACTTGAATTCAATGGTCTTAGTTAATGATGCCTTCTTTTTAAATAAAAACTTGTTTTACTATTTTTAAAGAAATGAATCCTTTTAACTTGCACACTGTTATATGGAGTGGAATTCTCTGAATAGTACAATGCTGGCTCTATCACTGCATCATCCATATGAAGAATCTTTTGATTTTTTATTTCTTATGAGTGTCCTAAGATCATGACTTCAATCACCATTCCATCTGAAAGAGATCATCAATGGGAGCATGATATCCTTGCTAGGTTGGGGTCTATCACCTACCCATTATGATAAGACTTCCAAATACCCCACCTGGCTTGAAAAGAAGAAGGTAATGGCAGGGAAACTTGGCAAGGACAACCTATCCTAAAGGAAACCTAGACTTAGACTCAGACATGACTAAATCTAACTTGACATTACCAAAAAAATGATGGGTGACTGAAAGCCAGACAACAGCTGGCTCTATCTGGGGAATATGTACTGCAAAGTGCATAGAGAATCTAGCATCTCTGGTCAAACAAGCACCTTATGCATTGGGTTGCAGAGTCTAGACCAAAGAAAACAACAAAAAGCTGCATACAGGGAGGGTGGAGGGGAGCAGGGCAAACTAAACACACTAAGAAGGAAAACAACCAACTATGAAAGTGAGAAAAGGCTATACTACACACACCAAAATTGGAAAGCAAAAACCTAACCTAGAGCACCAGTGAGGAGACCTCACCTTAAGAACAAAAAGCAAGAAA
Organism: Chamaecyparis obtusa; assembly: GCA_027943335.1. Taxonomy (NCBI): domain Eukaryota; kingdom Viridiplantae; phylum Streptophyta; class Pinopsida; order Cupressales; family Cupressaceae; genus Chamaecyparis; species Chamaecyparis obtusa. The sequence goes on from BSBK01009684.1 coordinate 60,405, forward strand.
GGAATCAAACATGATCATTTATAGGAAGAGAGAAGTATGGACCCTTCTGGCATAGAGGAGAATGCTTCACTAGCTTGAAACAACATTGATATCCTCTGGCAAATCCTTTACTGCCGAACATGAGTCCAAAAGCAATTTGCAACATAGTAACCCATAGGACCTTGCCAAACAGCCATGCCTCATCATAGACTTCTGATTGCTCTATACTTTTCTGCACACTACCTTTCATATGTTCTATCATCTTTTGTGAAGGAGAAGAAAACCCACTAGATTCTGAAAACATCACTGAATCATACTTGCATCTGTTTTCTTCATTATCACCCTTAGCAGAGATATCATTTTTCAAATCAGGATGAACATAATAAAAAAATTGAAAATCTTCTGGAAGTGAAATGACATCATACTGGTCATAGGTTCTATCATTGGCAACTTTAGATTTCAAAATGGGGTTGAAACAAGAGGATTCTTCATTGTACACAGGTTCCATCTAGATTGAGACATCTTCTTCATTTGTTGTAGCAAGATGTTCATCTAAATTCAAAGCCCCAATACTTCAAATGACTATAGAATATTCACATGTGGTGGACACCATGAATTGATTAATTTCCATTTCGAGACCAGGAGGACTATGATCAGACTCACTATCTTCTACATGAAGCTACAATACCTTATTAGTTTCTGAAATCCCTTCCTTTTCAACATCTGTTGTAGCACTAATTTCTTTAACTACATTCTCAGATTCAGTAGGATGACCACTAAAACATAATGCACCCAGCACATTTGTCTCAGGATAATTTTTGGGAAGACAATAGTTTGAAACATGATCCCCATTTATTTCCCTTTCAACCATATTTTTAGATTTGGCAAAACATTCATCAAGAGGATTAATTATTGCATTTTCTTCAAGATGAATGGATTCTAACATAGGATCATTGTCATCCTTTGCAACTTGAAAATCTGTTTTGCCAAAATTTTCAATGAAGTTCAACTTTTCATGTTTTGAAGATGCATTATCTATCGAATTATTTTCAATAGAAACTTCATGCAAAAGTTTATCTTTATTTTTCTCAAATCTGAAACTTTTTAAATCAGGAGTAAACAAAGGCATGAAAGAAACTTCTTTGTCTACTGTTCTTACCAATTCTTTATCACTGTGAGGGATGCCTTCGTTTGCTAAAAGTTGTGCTTCCAAAAACTAGGGCATCTCTTGCTTTCCAATACTTGAACCATTGGTTGATATGGGCTCTTCATTCTACTCACTGATTATATCCTCCTTAGGAAAGTTTTCTACAGCTTCAATAATTTCAGCATGCTGAATCAAAACTGATTCTTCTGCTTGCAATTCTGAGAGTGGTTCTAGATTCATACTTATTGCATTATGCTCAAAATTAGGGGAAAAAGTCTCATTTCCAACCTTAAATGATGGATCTAAAGGTGTAACTAATGACTCCAAAGGAAATATTGTTGAGAAACAAGGAATAATAACAATCTTTTCTTCTTCTTGTGATGGTTTGGGCTAGAAATGCTCTTCACGCTAATCACTTTCTTCAGGTTGATGATTCATCCATGGTAATACTGAGGATGAAGTAATTTCAGGTTCTCCACCACACTCAAAATTATTCCTTGATACTTTAGTTGCATCTGAGCTTTTCTATTTCAAATCCTGGAGAAAATAGAATTTCTTCTCAACTAGCTCCCACAATTCTCTAAACCGATGGTCTTGGGCAATACTTAAGTTGTTTTTTGTGACATAGCTGAGTCTCTCTTTAAGTTCACTATAGAGTAATTGAAGTGTAGGATCCTCATCAATCGCAATCTTTTCAATTAGTTGAATCTTCTCTTCCTCTTCTTTCAACAAGTGATATCTCACACAAATCCTTCTCCATAATAGCACAGTTTCATGATCTTCTGTAACATTCAAATTCATCTTTATTACATAACAAAAGTTTTCTAACAAAGCTTCATACATATTATGCAACATAGAATCAGTAGTTTAGCTGAGTTCTATAAGGGAAGAGTCTAGTCTCTTCCATTTCACTATTTCAATAGGCATGGTTTTTTTTATAACGGAGTCACCAATCTCTGCAAGTTAGAGATAATAAAATTTGAAAATGTGAACACTGGACTTCTCAACCAAGGCTATGAGAACCAGAATGGAGTCACCAATCTCTGAATAGTAGAGAAAATTAATAATGTAGCTTGAAAAATTAGTATGTTCTTCCTCTTAGTTGCCAAAAACACAAGCTGGGAACTTGAATGATAAGAACTTTCAAATCCTTCAAACTCTGATATGAAATAGAATTCTTTTAAAGACACAGAGTCACTAATCTCAAGTAGAGATAAAAAATAAAACTAGAAATACAATCTCTAGCACTGATCTTCATTTCCAACTCCCTAGCAGAGTCGCCAAAAATCTGTTAGTAAACAGATTCATCCTTTCTTGTTCCTTGTGACAATATGACTCTTAATGCCTTAATGATGAACAAAACTTGCTTACAACAGTTGAAAAGCCATCTTCTGATGACTGGCTTTTCTCTGAATTTATAGGTACAACTCCCTATGTGTATGATATTCAGAGAATAATGTTTTGATTCCTAAATCTAATTTAGGTATGCTCTTAACCTGAGAGTAGAAGATGCAAACTGAACTAAGTCTAGCTAGAACTTAGTCCAGACAGGAAAAGCATTCTAATCTAAAACCAAGTAGAAAACTCACAAATCCTATGAATTTAGATGCTTAGAAACTACCTATAGAAATGTAAATGAAATATAAAGAGCTTCTAATGAATCCTTCCCTGAATCTCCCACAACACATCCTACTCTGGTTAATTCATATCCTCATCACAAGAAGAACGGAACATCCTCCATCTCTTCCTGCAATTTAGAATTTAAAGAAAGAAACATAGAAACAATAACTAATTAGTTCTCCTCTGAAATTCCCACAACACATCCTACTGAGGTTCATTTGCATCCTTGCAACAAAAGACTGAAACATCCTTTCATTCTTATCATAACTCAGATTAAGAGAAGAAACCAACTAATTAACTAATTGGAATAGAAATTATTGACATAAAAACACCCTTTATTAACTCTGCAATATCAACTCTTATTACATCAACAATTTGCTGACCCCCACCCTAAGTTTTTTTTTGAATTTACAAGCTCACAGCCACTGGAATGTTTTAACTTCCAGAATACAAAAAGACAAAGTATAAAGAAACAATATCTTCGATGACAGAATTTGAAAAGAAAATCACCAATATAAGAATAAGAAAAGATATCAGAACTATTGACACTTCATTTCAAAACTTTCATCTTCTCCATGATCAACATCTGTCAGGCCAAGTCCATTGGGCTTTCGGAGTCACATAACTGTTTATGTTCCAGGCTCTGAATTTGAAAAACAATTGAAACGAATAGCGGCCAGCCTCCATAACCTTCCTTTTCTGTGCCAAGAGAATTTAATATAACAAACTGATTGACACACTTAATCAGAATATCCTACTACCCACTACATTGGACTTCTTCTCTATTTTTATTTCATAAGAAGTCATCCTTGATAAAGATAAATAGCACTGATTGCAATCCTTTTTCTTCCCCAAAATGATAATTCATCCTATTTTATATGCACAGAGGCATCTAACGTTTTATGATAAACAACATTAATATGTGTTCTAATGCCACTTCAGTCGGATTGATATAGTTTGATTTCCCTTAACACTGAAATCATCCTCAACTTATCTCACTGAGAAACATCATTTATCTTTTTCATTAGATACGCGCTACACAATTGTCACAATCCCACTTTGCCGTAAAGAATCTTCGATGACTTAACAACAAAGCGGCATCCATTGATTTTGAATGCTCGGTGCTTTTATCTTAAAGCACATGTCTATCTTTAAAACTTTAAACAATCACCAAAGTTATTTCTTTTAAATTTAAACTTGGTAATGACATCTTATAAGGCTTGCAGACAAAGTACCCCACAGGTGTCATTATCTCGCTAACCCACAAAGGGAAACTGACGTCATCATAGGAAAGCGGCAACCATTGATTCTCCTTTAGTACACCACATGGTATAAATGCCTTTGGACCCACTGCTCCATGTGTCTTCATCTCGCATGATCGCAAGACAGTTCTCTCAGTCATGTGATCTTGTGACCACACACCTACCGCAGGGCTTTCACTGTCTTGTCGCATGATCGCAAGGCTATAATTTTATTTATGCAATCATGCAACTGCTTAATTTTTGTGAAGTTCACACATCTTCCAAGAGGTTGTATTTCCTTGGCCAATTTTAGTGTCTGCATTATTGGTGTATGTGGACCCCAACAGAGCACCTTTTGCTTAGTTTTGGCTATCTTTTCATTGACTTTTCTTACCTACCCTGACCTCCACTGTCGCATGATCACATGGAAGTTATTCCATTCATGCAATTATGCGACTAGTTAACTTGCTTGACAGTTCATTTTAGCCTTTGTCACATAAACTCAAGGCAGTTATTTTGATCTTGCGATCATGTGACCTGCCAACAACCACACTACCACTTTTATTGCAGTTTTTATTTTGTTTTTTTTACTCATTTCAACCTTCATGGCTTCATGACTCAATATGAAAATATCCATTTGGAAAAGGTTTATATAGCCTTTCTAAGACCCATAAAAGAAACTTTTACTCAATGGTCTTAGTCAATGATGCCTTCTTTTTAAATAAAAACTTGTTTTACTATTTTTAAAGAAATGAATCCTTTTAACTTGCACACTGTTATATGGACTGGAATTCTCTGAATAGTACAATGCTGGCTCTGTCACTACATCATCCATATGAAGAATCTTTTGATTTCTGATTTCTTATGAGTGTCTTGAGATCATGACTTCAATCACCATTCCATCTGAAAGAGATCATCAATGGGAGCATGATATCCTTGCCAAGTTGTGGTCTATCACCTACCCATTATGACAAGACTTCCAAATAACCCACCCAAATTGAAAAGAAGAAGGAAATGGTAGGGAAACCTAGCAAGGACAACCTATCCTGAAGGAAACTAGACTTAGACTCAAACATGACTAAATCTGACTTGACATTACCAAAAAAAATGATGGGTGACTAAAATTCAGGCAACAGGTTACATAAATCTGCAATAAAATATCAAACCCTAATGGTATGCCGATTACTATCATCAAATCTCTGAGAACAACTAGTGATCAAATCAAATCTCTTCCTTGCATTTTGATCCTGGTACTGAGCCCACCTGCAAACACATCAACCTTGATCCATCTACCTACCTTCAACTCCACTAAGCCATGAATGCATCCAAATCCAATCCTGGTCTAATACTTAGGTTTAAAAAGATTAACTCTACAAGTTGGCGACAAGCCCATTAAAGCTTTCAGCACATTATGATACTCTATAAAATCCATGGCACCGGCGATCATATTTTCTATTATCATCCCCTCAACCTTCACTATCCTAAGGAATTCGATTCCAACTACCCATTTGTCATGCATGTCCTCAAAACACAAACCCTAGCAAAAGAAATATTTAAATTTGAAAAAGAATGGCTAGCACGTCGATTTAAAATGCAACCGTCGATCGTTCTATCTCTCAGCAGATCGGGTGGCTCAGATATGCCTAGAAAAACACTTTTAAGACCCCTCTAACAAGTCAACTAGCATCGTGGAAGTTAGTAGCCAATCATCAATGACCATGTCAGTGTCCCTAATATACCTTAGACCCATGTCCCTAAGAACACCATCAGATGGCTATCGCTATACCACCATCGTAACGATCGAGCTTTTGGGATCTCTGGTATAATGACAATCATGAGATCTAATCGTATGTTAACTTCTTTAGAAACCCCTAACCCCATGGGGCCACTAACATCGGCCATGTTGCACTCTCACCAACCAATCAAATGCCACCCCCTTAGATACACATCACATTCTTCTGACATCGGACCCACTACTTGAGATTCTAATCTAACAGTGAGGGTATGATCTCATAGGGTCAGAAGATTCTATGAGATCATATGACCACCATAGATCCTAGTCTTTTTGACACATCTGTAGATACTTGTCCCCACTAACATCATTCCACCTATATTCAACCTCATCCAATCACAAGCTACCAAAATGGATCCACGTTGCAATTGTCCCTGACATAGGACCCGCTATTAGAAGCTCTGACGACGAGGGAGGATCAATGGCTATCGCTATACCACTAGATTAACTAGTTCACATCTTGAGCCCCTAGTATAGTGATGACCACATGATTAAGTCAAAACATAACCCACCAAGGAAGATGGCCCCACTAACATGCTATCAAATCAGACACCATCGATGAATCAGGAACTACCAAATAAGATGAGGTGGCACCGGTCCCACTAACAAGATGAAATCTATAGGCAGGAAGATCAACAATCATCGCAAGATCTCATTTAATCTTCTGAGGCCATGAGATCATGTGACAACCGTCAGATCTAGAATCTTGACCTGGCCACCAAACTAAGACCGCTGACTGAAATGGTAACTACTCGTATGATCGTTGAGTGTTAAGGGGTTAACCACCGTAAATCAGAGACTTGGCAACTGAAGGATTTTAAAATGCACATGTGAAATGAAGAGACTTAAGTTGCTAGGATAAAGTAACATAAAAATATAACGCGACCAAAAGGTTTTGCAGGGTAACGGCTAGTTTATGAATTTTTCTAAGGGTTTTTCTTCTAGCTAGAGACCTAAAAGATATTGTAGAGACCAGGGGAAAAGAGGTAGACTCATGAAATTTTTTTTGGTGTTTGACAAGATAAAAAAGAGGCACGGGGATCATTTTTTTCCAAATTTGTATGCATAGGAAAATTTGGGTAACAGTTTGGTGATTTCTACTAAATGTCAGTCTGCTAAACATGGGAAACCAGTGACCTTGACAATCCATTGGGCATGGGGTTATTATAGGAACAAAAACTCTCTACAGAGGGACAAAACTGAAAAAAATGTGCTCAGAGCACTTCTTGAAAAGAAGGAAACTAAACTAGAAAGCAAGGAAAGAAAATAGGGAAACTTTTACAAAATTTACAGAGAGGGGTTAACCTCAAAACAAGGTTTCAAGTGGAAACCATTCACAGAGATAGGTAAGGGGACTCCCTCCATATTTGATAGTTGAAAAGCATTGGAGCCCCTGCATTCTGTGATTACAAATGGTTCACCCCAAAAGAAGTCAAATTTTGTGTGCCTGCCAGGTCTAGACCTGAACTCATCCCACTTGAGGACTATGTCTCCAACCTTAAAGTCTCTAACTCTAGCTCTTCTATCAAAGCACCTCTTTTTCTGAATCTGATGGAATTCCATATCTTGCATTTATTTGTCTTTGATTTCTTCTAATTCCATTAACTGAGCATACCTGACCTACAAGGGATCTCATTCATCAAATAGGGCATACTGAGTAGCTAGGTCCAAAGCTGGTAATTCAGTTGAAATGGATAACCTAGCCTCTCTTCCATACACTAGAACATAAGGAGAATTACCAATGATTTTTTTGGGGTAATTCTATCTAACCACAATGCAGACCTCAACTTAGTATGTCAATCTCTCTGATTTTCTTGAAGAGTCTTCTTGATAATCCTAATCAAGTTCTTATTAGTGAATTATGCCAAGCCATTGCCTTGGGGGTAGTAATTGGAAATGGTATTCAAATAGATACCATTCTTGACTACCCACTCTAAGACATTGAGGCCTGTGAATGCTAAGGAATTATCTAAAACTATGGAATTGGGAGTGCCAAACCTATGAATTAAGTCATCATAAAAGCTTAGGACAACACTCTCATTGGCCTCTTTTAATGCAATTTCCTCTATCCATCTGGTGAAGTAATCTATTGCAATAATTATCCATTTATGTCCTGCACTAGATGGAGGATTGATCATGCTAATGAAATCTATACCCCACTTCATGAATTGTTGATCTATTATGATTGGTTGTAGAGGCAAGGCTGCAAGCCTTTCTTTTCCTGCAAACATAGCACACTTGATGCATTTTCTTACATAATCATTACTATCTTTGAAGATAGATGGCCAATAGTATCTAGCCCTCATGATTTTAAAAGTAGTAGTCCTAGGAGAAAAGTGACCTCCAGAAGGTCCATCATGAAATTCAAATAGGACATCTACTACCTTTTCTGAATTTATGCATCTTTAAAGGACACCATTGTGATCCTTTCTAAAAAGAACCTCATTTATCAGCACAAAAGGAATATATTGTAACCTATAATACCTTCTTTTTGCTGAATCTAGGCCTACAGGGCATTGCCCTGTCTTCAAATAATTGATCATGTTAGGCAACCAACTTGTTGCCTTGTCTTGTTCTTTTGTAGAATGCACGACCAAAGATGCATCCACTTGTTCTAATTTCTTTGAAATTTTATCCCCTACTAAATGCTCACAAAGACCTCTTCCTCTAACCAGCCTGGTAATCTGAATATCAATGTCATAGTCCTTCACCTTCGTGATCCAACTAGCTCTTTTCTCATTTAGGTCCTTGGAAAGAAAAAACTCTTTGACACTTGGATGATTAATTTTCAAATGTACCTTGCTATGGGTCAATAGATAACTGAACTTTTTAAGGCTCTTTACCACAACAAGTACATGTTTTTCTACAAAAGAGTATCTTTGTTCATACTCTTCTAAACCTTTGCTAAAGAAAGCAATAGGCTGGTCCAATCCATCTGAATTTTCTTGGGTCAGCATTGCAAATATAGCATCATGACCTCCATAAGCATAAAAGATAAAATCCTTATTGAAATTTGGGTTCACAAGAGCAGGGGCTTCTGTTAAGGCCTCCTTGATAGCCTGGAAATTGGCTTTCCCTTCCTTAGTCCAATTGAAAGTTGAACTCTTCTTTAACATGCCTATCAAAGGCTTTAATAAATTTGCAATGTTAGGCAAGAACCTCCTAACAAAATTAATCTTTCCTATGAAAGATTGGAGACCTTTCTTGTGATGTGGCAATGGTAATTCTAGGATGGCTACAATTCTCCCAGGGTCCACTTTAATTCCTTCTTTGGATACTACATATCCCAACAACTTTCCTTCATGAACTACAAACACACATTTCTTGGGATTGAGGGATATCCCAAATTCTCTACACCTTTCAAAAATCTTCCTCAAATGTTTGATGTGATCTACTGCATGCTTTGAATATATAGTTATGTCATCTAGATAGACTAGCAAAAACTTGTACATGAGGCTTTTAAAGGCCATATCCATTGCCTTTTCAAATGTAGCACCTACATTTGACAAACCAAAGGGCATCTTTTGATAAGCCATGGTTCCCCACTTGGTTGTAAATGCAGTCTTGTATTGATCCTCTTCATTAACCAGGATTTGATTATATCCTGAATAGCCATCCAATAATGAAAATCTCTTAGATCCAGAGACACATTGTAAGATTTGTTCCATAGAGGGTAATAGATGGCGGTCCTTTAATGAAGATCTATTAAGATCCTTGAAGTCAACACATAACCTCAGCTCCCCATTCTTCTTCCTGATAGGAACAAGGTTGGAAACCCAACTAGTATGCTTAATGGGGTAGATGATACCACTTTCTATCAATTTGAGCACTTCTTTATGCATAATTTTCTTGAGCTTAGGATTAATAGGCCTTTTATTTTGCCTCACCGGTCTGGCATTAGGCTCTAATTCAATGGTATGCTGAGCAAGGGCAAGATCAAAACCCTTGAGGTCTTCATACTGCCATCCAAAAGCATCACTGAATTCTTTGAATAACTAAGTGTAAGCTTGCTTTTCCAATTCAATGTTCACTTTTCCAAATTGTAAGCTCCTACCTGGTTCCAACTCTAATTCAACACAATGTTCTTGTTGGAATACTAGGCCAGCTTTGCTATTCTTACCTTCATCATCCTTGTTGAAGATAGTCTCTAAGGTGACAAGACCTCTAGGAATCTTATTGGACTTGAGTTGTATCACTTGATCACCATAGTTTTGTGATAACCTATCTTGATTATGCCTTGAAAAAACATCTTCTTCAAACAAGAACTACAGAATTTGTTCATCATTATCAAACACTTGCCAATTGACATCATTATTAGGAATAGATGGTCTGACAATCACTTTGATATGCTATTGATCTACTTCTTTTGAAATGCTATTTGGAATGTCATATTGGGATCCAATAGCAGCTAACCTATCTGCATTCTGATTTAGCTTCCTAGGGATAGCAACAATATTGAAAGCACAAAAATCTTCAATTGCATCCCAAACTCTATGCTTGTATGCTTTCAAAGTGTCATTTTTGGTTGCACTTATCCCTCTTACTTGGCTGATGACTAATTCACCATCACCATAAACTCTTAAGGCTTTAAGCCCTCTTTTTGTGGCTCATTCTAGTCCATTGACTAGGCTTTCATACTCTGTAGAGTTGCTAATGCAGGAGAAACTAAATCTAAAGGTAGTGTAATACCTTTCTCCTTTTGGGGACACTAACATAGCACCACCACTAGAACCATGTCTACTTCTAGCCCCATCAAAAAATAGTTCCCAAACCTGATTACTCTAATCGTCTAAATCAATTTCTTCTTTGAGAAGGCTTAGTTCTATGGTTGCACTCTCTTGTATTAAATAACTTCCCAAACCAAAATCCCAAACAAGATTTTCTTGGGCCTTTGAAGCTCTTTCATCTAGAAAAATATCAGGGATACTTTCTATCTTTTTGTTTTCTTCACTAATGGTTTGGAAGTCACTATCATCAAATATGGGGTAGTTTTCATTGATGGCATTGGATACATAAGGTTCTATCTGGTGTGTTGCTAATGGTTCTGACTTAATGGTGACCTTGGCACCATACCTTGTATGAAATAACATGTGAGACTAGTTAGAAGATAGGTAGCCTCCTATCTTGGTAGTAAACTCCCTTGAAAGACATATAGCAAATAATGTAGGAAGATCTATGATATATATATTGAGGAGGATGGAAAAATTAGGACTAGCATGCAGGCTTAGACTATTATCCTTAGCCACACCTATAGTGTTGACTAAAGATCCATCAAGTTGTGTAACCTTCATTTGGAAGGGTTCATACTTTAGTCCTAATTGGTCAGCTACTTTCTTAGGCATCGTAGTGATAGTAGCTCCACTATCTACCATACAATTATGCACTAAAGGTTTCCCAATGATTAAAGATACATAAAAGGGAGGTGGCTTTGAGTTTCTACCTTGAATGGAATTGGCCTTGGAGTTTCTACTTGGAGCCTCTTTCTCTTGATCAGTGTTAACCAACACTAGCTTTGCAGCTTCTTTTGTAGGTTGAGGAGTTGCCACTTCAGTCATAGCCTTCTTCAAGATTTTAGGTTGTCTTGGAAGAGCCAAAGAGTTCCACATAGACATGGTGACATTCACATTCTTCATGCTGTATATGATATTATAAGGTGTCACAGTGTGTACTCTTTGTTGTGTCTTTGGCATGATGGGCTTCACCTCTTTAGAATGCTGGTCCTCCTTGCTTGTGATGCAGGAGTCTCCTTAGGTGTGATGGGAGTAGCTTGCTGCAATGGCTCTGCAAATGTAGTGGCTTTAGCATTGGAATTTGTTCTCTCCATGTCTTGGGCTCTTCTCTTTTCTCTTGTATAGGTGACAAAAGAAACCTCATCATTGACTCCATTGAAGTCTAGTTTCTCCCAATTGAAAAGAGTAGTCTCATTCTCTTGTGATTCTTTTTGAGGTACTAAGCCACTGGATGAAGCCTTTGATTGAGCTTGTGAGGCATTCTCAACCATTAGAGCTTGGTTCATCCATCCATTTGAACATGTAGCCTGATTGTGAAGTTGATTACAAGGAAAGCACCATTCATTCTCCATAGCCATATTATTTTGACTAGGAACCATATCCCTCACTAGATTTGTAGAATTTAGAGGTGCAGGGTTATATGGTTGGAATGGTCTCTGATTGAAACTTTGTCTTTGTCCTTGATAGTCTCCTTGGTATGGTGGCCTATTTTGTTGATAAGGCTATCCCTGATTTTGATATTGCTGATTAGGACCTTGGCCTTGTGGCTGCAATAATGGTCTAATTCCTTGACCTTGTTTCTTTATATTTGTGACTTCTTTAGTCAAGGTCTGCAACAAATTGGTCATTTCTTCCTGACTGCTCTATTGGCTATTCTTTATCTCTTACAGCTCTTGAGAGAAACTAGTTGTTAGCTCTTGACCACTGGTACTAGCCTAAGGTGCTAATATGATGGGAATAGGGGTAAATTGGGGTACTTGGGCAAATGCAATGGGTTGAAGGCTAGGAAAAAAAGGCATAGGAGGCCTTCTTTGTATCATTCCTTCTTGAATCAAACAATTTTTGGCCCTGATAGCTATCTCAAAGGCCTGCGGTAGAGAAGTACCACCCATAGATTAGATCATGACCAAAATTTGACCATTCAAACTTTGTAAGTAGTATAGAAAAGCATGATCAGCTGATGGCCTCACTGAGATAGGGATTCTATTCCATGTCTTGAGGAATCTACTATTGTAATATGTCATTTGTTCTTGAGGGTCTCTCTTAATAGTTGTTAACTGCTCAACCAGAGACAAGTTATCTAATTTATCGTTGAAATGCTTACTTAATACATCCCCTAACTCATCCCATGATGTAATAGAACCAACAGTTAGAGTTCTAAACCATTCAAGAGCCTTACCTTTTAGAGAGGCTTCTAATAATTTTGAGGCCACATCTTCTAGAGTAATGTTGTGTATGCTGTAAATGGTGGTCACATCTCTTATGTGTTCAAAAGTAGTTGTCTGCCCTTCACCTGTAAAATTAGGTATACTCTTAAGTACCACCAAGGGCACATCATGATGTTGGGAAAAATTCAATGGACTACCCTGATTGAAAGGTGCAAATGCAAATGGTCTAGCCATTGTAGGAGTTGGAATCTAAAGATTAACAACTATATGAGCTGTATTTGCTACTGGATTCAAATCCTCTTCTAGATCTCTGGTTAGAGATTTGCCTCTTCTTCTGGAATGAAAGGGAAAATGTCTCCTTTCTAAAGTACCAGGAGGTGTAGACTAAACTCTTCTTGAAGGAGATGTTCTTTGAGTTGACCTACCTTTATGACTTCTCTTTGAGGGAAACTCTAAAAATTTAATGGGCTTTGAGCTCCTAGTCTCAATCTTTCTCATAAACTTTGAACAAGGTAGTCTGGATCCTTGAAATCAGTGGAGTCGCCAGAAATACTTGATAGAATAACTTCTAAAAGCCTATACTATGCAATCTGTATATTAGAGATAACATAATCTTCAAACAATGAACTTCTTGTGTGGTCCCACCGGGCATGCCAGAATTGTTATACACTAAGTTTGTACCCTTTGTTTCAAGCTCTCTTGGTCTTGATAACTCAGTATAACATGGGAATCATCTCTAGGTTGTGGGACCTTTTCTAATTGAGATAAGACCTCCAGGTTCTAGGTTGGTTCCTCTTGGATAATCACCTTAATTTGCTTCTTGACATGAAAAGTAAAACTTTTGAGGGAAAGGGATAGAAGGAATGCTTGGAAAGGGAAATGACTGAAAGCAAATTACCTACTAGGTGATGCACCAAAACTAGGGTTTGGATCTTAGTATGTAGGATGAAATCAATGAGAGACTTAGGTCTAGTAGGTCAAAACTTACTGAATAGGCTTGCATAAGTATTTCATAGGAGAGGTCTGCAAATAAGGAGGGTATTTGGGAAAAGAAAGAGATTCTTTCACAAATAATGACACTCCTTGTGGTAGACAACAATCTATGACTTGCAAACAAACATTCAACTCTACAACTAGGTATAGGAATTAGACAAGATTGTTAAGGGGTTGTCGTATACCCACAAAAGAATTCACATCAAATCATGCACAATAATACACATGAATTGTAGAAAGAAAGAAGGATCAAGAACCCTGAGACATCATTGAGAAATATATAAATACTTTGATTCAATAAGAGATAACTCACACAAAAGGCATAGGGACATGAGAAATATCACAAAATATCTTTGATATCTAAATTACCAATGGGAGGTTACAGAATGTAGAAGACTAGAGGGAAAGAAATGCCACATATAGCTTTCTAAGAAAGAGACTTTCTTCTTACAAAATGTGAACTCTCTAACCTTTGAGCACTAAGGCTCAAAAAATATAATATATACATCTCCTGCATGCAGGCAGGAGAAAAACCTAACTAGGGTTACATAAATCTATAGTAAAATATCGAACCCTAATGGTACACTAATTACAATCATAAAATCTCTGAGAATAGCTGGTGATCAGAACAAATCTCTTCCTTGCATGTTGATCCTAGTACTAAGCCCAATTGCAGACACATCAACCTTGATCCATCTACCTACCTACAACTCCACTAAGCCATGAATGCATCCAAATCCAATCCTAGTTTGATACCTAGGTTTAAAAAGATTAACTTTGTAAGGTGGTGACAAGCACATTAGAGCTTTTAGCATGTCATGGTACTTTGTAAAATCCATGGTGCCGATGATCAGATTGTCTATTATCATCCCCTCAACCTTCACTATCTCAAGGAATTCAATTCCAGCTACCCATTTGTTGTGCATGGCCACAAAATGCAAACCCTAGCAAAAGAAATATTTAAATTTGAAAAAGAATGGCTAGCAAGTCAATTTAAAATGCAACTGCTGATCTTTCTATCTCCCGGTAGATTGGTTGGCTCTGATACACCTAGAAAAACACTTTTAAGACCCCTTTGACAAGTTAACCAACACCATGGAAGTTAGAATCCAATCACTAGCAAGAAAGTTAGCGTCCCTCATAGACCTTGGACCCACATCCCTGAGAACACCATCAGACAGCTGTCGCTATATGGTCATCATAACGATCAAGCTTTATGGATCTTTGGTATAACAAAAGCTGTGAGATCTGATCACACATTAACTTCTTTAGAAATCCCTGACCCCATGGGCCCATTGACATCGGCCACATTGCACTCTCACCAACCAATCAAA
The DNA here is from genome assembly GCA_027943335.1 of Chamaecyparis obtusa. NCBI lineage: Eukaryota > Viridiplantae > Streptophyta > Pinopsida > Cupressales > Cupressaceae > Chamaecyparis > Chamaecyparis obtusa. The sequence continues at coordinate 75,409 of BSBK01009684.1, forward strand.
CACTGCCCCCTCGAATACATGTTGCATTCTTCTGACATCGGACCCACTGCCTGAGATTCTAATCTAACGGCAGGGGTATGATCTCATAGGGTCAAAAAATTCTATGAGATCATACGACCATCGTAGATCCTAGTCTTTCTAACACATTTGTAGATACTTGGCCCCACTGACATCCTTCCTCCTGTATTCAACCTCAACAAATCACAAGCTGCCAAAACAGATCCACATTGCAACTATCCCTGACACAGGACCCAGAGTTAGAAGCTTTGATGATGAAGGAGGATCAACAGCTGTCACTATACTACTAGATTAACTAGTTTGCATCTTGAACCTCCAGTATAATGATGAACACATGATTAAGTCAGAACTTAACCTGCCAAGAAAGATGACCCCATTGACAAGCGACCAAATCAGACACTATCGATGAATTAGGAACTGCCAAATAAGATGAGGTGGCACCGGTCCCACTAATAAGATGAACTCTGCAGGCAAGAAGATCAATGATCATTGCAAGATCTCATGGAATCTTCCCAGGCCATGAGATCATGTGACAATTGTCAAATCTAGAATCTTGACCTAGCCGCTGAACCAAGACCGTTGACCGAAATGGTAACCGCTCGCGGGATCGCTGAGTGTTAAGGGGTTAATTGCTGTGAATTAGAGACTTGGCAACTAAAGGATTTTTTAATGCACATGTGAAATGAAGAGACTTAAGTTGCTGGGATAAACTAACATAAAAATATAATGCGACCAAAGGGTTTTGCAGGGTAACGGCTAGTTTATGAATTTTCCTAAGGGTTTTTCTTCTAGCCAGAGACCTAAAAGTATTGCAAAGACCAGGGGAAAAGAGGTAGACTCATGAAATTTTTTGGGGTGTTTGACAAGATAAAAAAAGAGGCCTAGGGATGGTTTTTTTCCAAATTTGTGTGCATAGGAAAATTTGGGTAATAGGAACAACACAAATCAAGATTTGAATTCTTGGTGGAAGAGCTACACCATCCCATCTTCAAATCCTCTAAAAGCCATGTCATTTGTACCTTGGTCACTCATGAGTCTTCCCATTATGGTGCTATCTATTCATATCTTCATGATGGCATCATTCCCAAATCCTTTAATCACTCTGAAAGAAGAAACCTTGTCTGTAATGCCTCTTGCCATACCCTTATCTCTGGTGATTTGTATAGGAGGGGTTTAGATGGGACACTTCTTAGGTGCTTGGAAAAGGATGAGTCTGACTGAGCGTTAGTTGACATCCATGAGGGAATTTGTGGAGGACATTCCAATGGCCTTTCCATGGCCTGAAGGTTTCTTAGGGTTGGGTATTATTGGCCCACAATGCAGATAGATGCTATAGCTTTTGCCAAGTCTTGTGAAAAGTGTTAGAAACATGGAAACTTGATTCATGCTCCAAGTAGGGAGCTTATTCCTTCTATTTCTCATTGGCCATTTCAGCACTAGGCCTTTGACCTTATTGGGAAAATTCACCCCAACAAATTAGGTGGACATAAATTCATTATTACTACTACTAACTACTTTACCAAATGGGTAGAAGTCATTCCACTATCTGTTGCTTCGGCAAAGACAATCTCTTTGTTCATATTGAATCACATCATTTGTCAATTTGGGATACCTTTTGAGATAATCACTGACAATGGAGGTCAGTTCGAAAATAAGGAACTTACACACCTTTGCAAGAAATTCAAGATAAAACAACATTGGTCCTCCATTTACTTCCCACAAGGAAATGGACAAGTAGAGGCTTCTAATAAGATGATTCTTAGGATTCTCCATAGAATAGTTCACAAGAATGGTCGAAATTGGCACTTACAGATCAATCTAGCCTTATGGGCCTACAGAATGAGTATTTGTACTCCCACAGGGGCTACTCCTTTTTCCCTCACTTATGGTGCTGACACAGTATTACTTTTAGAAGTTGAGATTCCCTCACTTAGAGTCTCTCTCAAAGGTTTGATTATAGATGAAGATTATCGTGGCATGAGATTGCAAGAATTGGAACTTCTTGATGAGAAATGTAGAACATCTTTTGATCACAGGAGAGTCTACCAAAAGCATATGTCCAAAGCATTCAACAAGAAGGTTCTCCCTAGAGAATTTCAAGTAGGAGATCTTGTTTTGCATGAGAATCCTAAGAACCAACAACATCGAGAACAAAAGCATAAATTTGAACCTAATTGGCTTGGACCACACATTATTACTGTTGCTTTTGTGACAGGTGCTTACTTGCTATCTGATGAATAGGGGGAACAACTCCCTGATCCTATTAATGTTTTGCACCTCAAGAAGTTCTATCCATAATGCCTATTTTGTCTGGGGGCATCCTTTGTACATATTTATTGATCCTGAAAAATTTCCAAAAAAAAAATTCATATATGATGCTGAAAAAATCCTTAAAAGCATATAAAGTCCTAAAAAAATACAAAAAAAATAAAAAAATAAAAAAAATAAAAAAAAAATAGAAAAAGTGCCTTGGTAGCAAAAATATAAAAAAATAAAAAAAAATCTCCAAGTGGTGAAAACCTAGAAATAGGCGCTACTTGAGGTCTTTGCACCCTTGTCTCTTAGCATGCATCCTCGACACTTAGCCATTCTCCATCATGCCTTGACCTTATTTGACATGGTCTAGAATTGGTCTTTATTTTTGTCTAGGGGGCATACCTTTTAGCATAAGTCCTTTAGGTGCGTTTGTCTCTTGGGGCATTTCACAAATAGGTGTTTTTCAACACCACCCTAAACAGTGTTTTTCAACACTACCCTAGCGTCGAGTGTTTCTCAACACTTATCAGATGTCTTACCCACCAGTCTAAGTATGATGCAATATCGCTCATTAGCAAATTTGATACTCAAAGTTTGACTCTATGACCAACACACACACACTTAAACAATCAACTCAATGGAGATATGTTGACTTTATTTTTCTTTGTGTGCTATCTATGAGGATTTCTTTACTGAGTGGTCTCTCCCTAAGAAGTTTTTGATGATGCATAGCTAGAAGACTAAGGGTATGAGAACATGTTTTATTTCTTTATCTACTCATGGGTATATTTTGTTGATCCTAACTATCATAAGCATTTATGCTGGTCTTACTTGATACTAGGGATTGATAATGTATTATCCTTGATTGTTTCATGAGTGCATGCTTATAGTTATCTTGACCTTCTTGTGTCCCGACGCAAGCATAATCTTGCTATAGTAAACTTAGGTAATCTCACTGCACTATTCATCTTGACCTACATGTCTTTGGTGCCTAGGTGGGATTCCCACATTTCTATCTGATATAGATCATATTCATATACCCATAGTCATACTAGTGAGTATTGTATGATCTTACGACGTGACCAATAATGCTCAATGATGATAATTAGATGTCTATAAGCGTTGTGACTTTGCAAGTCAACCACTTTTCATAGTAGCTTAAAATTTTAGGTTCATGATAGTTTAGCCTTGCACTTTGCATATGGAGAGAGCTCTCCTTTTCATCTTATGTCGACTTGTCAGTCAACTGTGCTCATTTCCCCTTTTCTTGATCATATCTTTCACTCCTTATCTTTCATCACGACCTGTTCCTATGATCACAAGGGGTTAATCTTATGACCTTTTCACCCCTTTTATAGCATTTTGACTTTTTGACCTAATTTTCAAAATACCTTAGAATTGCACAAAAATTGCACCCCTAGCTAATTTTGAAGTCCTAGATCCATTTTCACACTCGAAATTGAAATTTGAGTTCATCTTGATATTCAAAATCACATTTCAAAATTTCACCCTCATCTACGCAGTTTGCTGACCATTTGAGGCCTGATCCTTCGATCTTTGTTGGGGCATCTTCATTTCTTCACCCTCATCTCTTTCAAACTCCTAGTCTATCATTCATTTTCACTCACTTCATTTCTCTAAGGTTTGACTTAATTTTTATCTTGTATCTTTCCTAGTCAAACCTAATCAACCTGGGGCATGTCTTCACTACTTGATGGTTATCCTATTATCTTACTCTTCGATTATGATTTCTAGTGCTTTGATCAAGTTTATCAATTTCCTATTCTCCTCTACCTGATTTCAATTTCAATTTTAAGGGTGCAGTACCTATCAACTTTAATGTTTGATTCAACTTTATCATTCAGCTCAGCTTGAGATTCTTATTTTTAGACTTGATTATCACCTAGCAGTGACAGTGGTGATTTTGTCTTTCCATTTTTATGTCCTATTTTTTAGACTTGATTATTGCCTAGCAGTGATGGTGATAGTTTTGTCTAAGGCATGATTTGCACCTAGCAGCGACGGTGTTGGTCTTGTCTTTCATCTTTTTGCTTATCTTTGTCCTAGTGTGTTCCCAAAATGATCACACATTAGTCAAATAGGGGCAAATGTATGCACCCTAAAATGGTCACCTAGACTTTGGGCCCCCATTTAGCAATTTATGAAATCCCTGAATCAATATTTTCAAAAATCAGCATTTTATCAATTATATCAATTTCCTTGATCAAATCCTTTTTTTATCATTTTCAATTATTTTCCTTGGGCTAACCATTTTATCCTAAGTCTTTATTTATTTAAAATGAATATTTTCTCCCCTTTTAATAAATAAAAAGCCCCCACTTTTCCTCTGATCCTAAGTTGCACAAATAAAGCATTATTCTTATTTTATAAAAAGAAGAAAATCACTTTTTGTCTCAGATGGACACAAAAGTCAACTCTTATTTTCCCATTCAAGGATATTTGTGCACATGGATTGCTACTCTTTGATGCTAATTTTATGCTTTAGGTTTTCTAGGTCATTTGGAGCTCTTTGAAGACTTTCTTGCATCCAAGCTTTGAAGACATTGTTGTTGCATCACATCTTGACTTTCTTCATTGCTTCATAGTTTAGTTTTCATTCTTGCATAGTAGCTTCATATTTCATGCTTTCATAGTTTAGATTTTCTTTCATGCTTTAGAATAACTCATCTAGTTTAATAGGAAGGATTGTAACACTTGGTATTTCCATTTCATAGTTTATCTTGTACTTTCATTTCCATAGCTTAGCTTGCATCTCTCATTTCTAGCTTGCATATTCATCTTAATCTAGCTTGCATTACATTTCATTTAATTCTTGGAGATATTGGCACTCTTGCCCTTGTCTTGACTTGAATCTCTCATTGTGGGGTTGACTAGAAAGGTCATTAGTTTATTAGCTCTAGCTAAGAGAAATTTTACAATCTTGCGACTCCATACATAGAGAGATATGGATCGATTTCTGAGACCTCATTCTTGAGCATTCTTTATTGTAAGGATTCATAGAAGTGCACTACTTTTGTGTGTACAATTGCTTCAACCACATGTCTCCTTTCTTTAGCAGAAAGCTATTATTGGTAAACTCAGAAATTTTTCTATTGCTTTTGATACTATTTATTAATGGGTAAAATGTAATTGGGTTTATTTAAAGGATATTTTTAAGGTGGATCTTGTTTGAAATTTTTTAATAGCATTGTTTGATTCCAAGAAAGCTAGAGATTCTATACATAAATTTGAATGATGGTTCTGCAATGGCTCTAGAATTTTCACTATGCCATGGATTCCTCTAAATCACCCCCAAACTTAATTAAAATTAAATCAAAATGGTGAAATTGGACTTAGGAGATTGCATTTCAAGATGAATCAGTAATTCATAGATCCCAACACCAACTTGGGCACTTCAACACAAAATGTCAAGAAATTAATCAACCAGATATCCAGGTCTGTAAAGACCATGTTTTAAATCCTAGGAGATGCTTAGCAATATATCAGGAATTAGGGGATAAAATTGACATTCATTCTCTCTTGCCACATAATTGTTGGAATTCACCGATAATCAGATTATTTGACTTGAACATGCATTTAGGCATCATATTGATACAAAAGAATCTCAGGTTCTTGGAAATCATGTATCACTAAAATAAGTTAGATTTTTTGGATATGCTCGGTAGATTCTTTTGGGCTCTCAGTAATGTTTTCCTATTTCTACCGATGGGGATTGGTTGGTACTTGATTCCTTTATTCACCAAGTTAATTTTCCTATTTCTTAGTAATCTTTCTCACTAAGTGGTTTATTTGGATTTTTGTTGATGACAACTTGTATATTTAATTTTGGTCACAAATTTAATGGTTGTATCGATCATTAGGAAGCATGTGGAGCTAGATCTGGTCATTTTCTTCTCTAATGTTGGATCTGAAGGATGACTTGTTTTGGTAGCCTCTTGTATAAATAAAGTAGTGTGTTGTAGTTTTAGGTATCTGTTTTAGAGTATAAAAGAGAGGTTTTAAAAAGTTGAATCCTTGCATGTTGGAGGTTTGTTATAATTCAATTCTAATTGTATTTGGCCATAACCGGGAAGGCCTTAAAACCTGACTTGTATAAGGTTATTGATGAATAATAAATTAAGATCTCTACATTCTCTCTCTCCCTTCTTGTGTTATAGATTTTGTGTGATGTTTCTGCAAGGATTTTCATGATTTAGGGTATGCCTTTGGCGCTCAACCTCTCCTCCCTTGTGCCAAGTGGTATCAGAGTGAGGTTGGATCTTGATCTATATTTGCAAATTTAGTTCTTTTATCGAGGGTTCCTTCTTGTAAGCCCTAGTTGGTATTTTTTTGGGGGTGGTAGATTGTAATCTAACTTACAATTGTAGATGGTTTCAAGATGGTTCTTGGGAGGTGAGATGTAGATCTAGGCTTGGAAGATATTCTAAGATAAATTTCTTCTAGGTTATAAGATGTTGAGATAGCCTAGCAGTGAGGAAGACCTCTTAAGCATGTTAGCAATGAAGAAGTCAATGATGAACAAGGTGAAGGAAAACCTACACCTATGATGGATCAAGGTGAAGAAAGACTTTTGAAGGAATTTCCAAAATTGAAGTGTACACCACATTTAAATCCTCATGGATACAATGGTAGGCTGCATTAAGATGTGTTGATGGATTGGATAATTGATATGGAAAAGTATTTTGAATATGAAAATATCATTGAGGAAAACAAGGTGAAAATTGAAAGTACAAAATTGAAAAGTCATGCATCCTTATGGTTGGAGCATCTACAATTAGACAAAAATAGGATAGACAAAGACAAAATAAAGGTATAGAATAAGATGGTGAATAAGTTGAAAGACAAATTTTTATCCTATGATTATCATATTAACCTAGTTCAAAGAATGAAAATATTGAGAGGGAAAGATGGCTTGGTAAAAGAATGTACTGAGGAATTCTATAAACTTGACATCAGATATGGACATATTAAGGATGAGGTAGAAAGAATTTCTAGGTACCTAAATGGATTAGGATTTTCTATTAAAGAGGAAATCAATTTGATCAAGTTGGAAAGTATTGAAGAAGTTTATCAATTTTGCCTAAAATCTAAGGAGAAATTGAATAAAATACAAGAACAAAGACAAAGAGGAAGAGGTAGATCTTATGATGAAAACAATAGATCTGATTAAGATGAAACAAATCAGGATAAAGGCAAGACCAAGTGGAAAGGTTAAAGTTATTCTAGAGGAAGAGGCAATAACTATTGAGGTGGTTATAACAGGGGCTGATTCTAAGGAACTAGTTACAATTTTGGAGAAGGCAATAGGTCATTTGAATGTACACATGAAAGAAATAATGTCAGTACTAGTAAAAAATGCTTTGGTGCAAGAAGAGTCATCAAATGAACCCAAAAAGGAAAAGAACTTATTGGTTAGGAGATTACTGTGGAGTGAAAGTAATAAGGAAGATCTGGCAAGGAAAAGTTTGTTCAAGACTAGATGCAAAGTTGCTGACAAAGTATGGAAGGAAATCATTGACAGTAGAAGCTTGGATAATTTGGCATCTGCAAAAATAGTTGCAAGTTTGCAGTTAGAAAGGTTAAAACACCCAAATCCCTATTAAATTTCATGGATCAAGGATGAGAATACATTATTAGTAAGTGAACAATGTTATGTGAATTATAAAATTGGAAAGTACTATGATAAAGTGTTGTGTGATATCATGCCTATGGACTAGTGTCATATTTTCTTGGGTAGACCTTGGCAATATGATAAACATGATATGTATGATGGGAGATTGTATAAATATACTATTTGGGCTAATGGAAGAAGAAAAATATTGTTTCCTTTGATTGAAGAATCTATCGATAATGTTTGCACATCTATGAAAGTTTATTTGATGGAAGGAAGAAAGAAAGTTTGTTAAGGATTTGAAGAAGAAAGATGTATGTTTTTCTATGCTTTCAAACAAATTGAGTGAGAAAATAGTAGATATTATCCCTGAAGAGGTTGATAAGATACTCACCAAGTATAGAGAGATAAATTTTGATAATGTACCTGATATTTTTCCATCAAAGAGAAGCATTGATCATTGTATGGATCTGATTCGTGGAGCTAGTCTACCAAATAAGGCACCACATCGGTTAACACCTATTGAGAATGAGGAACTTAACTAACAAATCCAAGAATTGTTGCAGAAAGGTTTGATCTAAGAAATTTTGATTCCATGTGTAGTACCAACTATATTGGCACCTAATAATAATGGATAGTGGTGAATGTGTATTTATTCCAGAGAAATCAACAAGATAATAGTGAAATATAGGTTTCCTATACCAAGAATGGATGACATAATGGATAGCTTGACTGGAGAAAAGTATTTTACTAAAATTTATTTGAAAAGTAGATAGCATTAGATGAAAATCAGAGAAGGTGATAAATGGAAGACTACTTTCAAGACAAGAGAAGTCTTGTATGAGTGGTTGCTTATGTGTTTTGGTATAACTAATGTACCAAGTACTTTAATGAGATTGATGAATGAATTTTTGAAGAAATTATTGGGTAAATTTCTGATTGTATACCTAGATGACATTATGATATTTTTAGTAAGACTAGAGAAGAACATTTGTTGCACATTAAACAGGTACTGCAAAGATTGAAAGAAGAAAAGTTGTTGATTAATTTAAAAAAGTGTTCCTTCATGAAAGAAGAGATTGTATATTTGGGATTTTTAATTTTAGTTGATGGTTTGAAAATGGATCCTAGGAAGGTTGAAGCCATTTTGAATTGGCCTACACTTGAAAATGCTAGTGAGGTAAAATCATTTCATGGTTTAGTAAGTTTTTATTGAAAGTTCATCTAAAATTTTAGTTCAATTTGTAATGCTATTACTGAGACTAAGAAAGAACATAAAAGAGAATTCAAGTGGACATATGAGGCTAATAGAATTTTTGAGACTTTGAAGTAGAAGGTTACTGAATTGTCTATATTAGCTTTACTTGATTTCAATAAAGTATTTAAAATTGAATGTAATGCAAGTGGTAGTGTAATAGGAGTTGTTTTGAGTCAAGAAGGTAAACTTGTTGTTTTCTTTAGTGAGAAATTGAAAGATGCAAAAAGGAAATATTCTATGTATGATCAAGAGTTTTATGCTATTGTTCAAGCCCTAAAGAAATAGATACATTATTTGATACCAAATGAATTTTTGTTGTATACTGATCATAAAGCTTTATAATATTTGGGTAGTCAGAATAAGTTGAATCAGAGACATATGAAATGGGTTGAATATTTGAAGAGTTATACATTTGTGATAAAACATAAGAGTGGAGTCACTAACTGAGTTACTGATGCATTGAGTAGAAGAATATATTTGATGACTGAAATGAGAATTGAAGTTATTGGTTTTGATGACTTGAAAGATTTGTATGAAACTCACCCTGATTTTTCTGAGTTGTGGAGAAAGTGAAGAGCACCCATTCAAGATCAACCAAGTAAAAAATGGGAAGACTATTTCATTCAAGTGGGTATGTTGTTTAAAGGTATTCATTTGTGTATACCGAGATGATTAATGAAAAGTAATTTGATAAAGGAGAAACATAGTAGTAGTTTGGCCTGACATTTTAGCATTGACAAATTATTGAATTTACCTAAGAAGTACTTTTGGCCATAGTTGTATATAGATGTTCATAAATTTGTGAGAATTTGTGGATTTTGTCAAGTTGTAAAGGGAGTAAGTCAAAATATTTGATTGTATACATCAATTTATGTTCTTGAGAAACCTTGGATTGATATTAGCATGGATTTTGTTCTTGGCTTACCGAGGATAACAAGAGGTAGTGATTCTATATTTTTTGTTGTGGATAGATTTTATAGGATGGAACATTTCATACCCTATAAAAAATATTAGATTTAGTGCATATAGCAGATATTTTCTTTAACTAAATTGTCAGATTACATGGATTACTGAAGAGTATCATCTCTGACTGAGACAATAAGTTTGTTAGCTATTTCTAGAAGACTCTTTGGAAGAAGTTGGGTACTGAGTTGTGGTATAGTTCTATATTTCACCCACATATTGATGGACAAACATAGGTTGTAAATAGAATTTTGGTTAATTTGTTGAGATTCTTAGTTGGAGATAAGTTGAGTAATTGAGATTCTATGTTGGCACAAGAAGATTTTGCATACAATAATTAAGTGAATAGGAGTCCTAGAAAAACACCTTTTGAGATAGTTAATGACACACAACTAAGAGGTATATCAGATTTGAAGAACATTTTTGGTGAAGAAAAGAGAAGTGTTGAAGGATAATAATTTTTTGAGTTCATGAAGACATTGCATGAGGAAGTAAAACATAAGTTGGAACATAGTAATCAGAAATAAAATGACAGAGTAGATAGATCAAGAAAATATAAGAATTTTTCAATTGGGGATGAAGTAATGGTACACTTGAAGAAAGGTAGATTTCCTATTGGAAACTATGGAAAATTAAAGATGAATAAATTTTCTCCCTACATGATATTGAGAAAGTTTGACAGTCGAAATACTTATGAGATTGAATTACCTGATGACATAGATATATCACCTATATTCAACATTGTAGACTTGTATGAGTATTCTGAACCTGATAAATAAATGATAGTACCTAATGATTGTCCTAAGAAGTAGACAAAAGAAGTTGAGAAAATGTTTGGAACAAAGAGTTGACATAAGCACAAGAGGAAAAGAGTACATGAAATATCTGGTAAAATGGAAGAACATACCAATTGAAGATAGTTCCTGGATCACACAATTTGAGTTGGATTTATCTTAGGTTGTACATGTTGTATGATTGAGAGAATCATCTCAAACAAACCCTTGGTGTCTGATGTAGGATCATCTTGGGTTATTGGAAATCATGTATCACCAAAAACAAGTTAGAGTTGTTCGATATGCCCGATAGCTTCTTTTGGGCTCTCAGTGATCTTTTCCTATTTCTACTAACGGGGCTCAATTTCTACCCAATTCCTTCATTCACCAATTTGGCTCAGTTGGGTCACCGAGTTAATTTTCCTATTGCTCGATAATATTTTTCACTAAGTGGTTTATTTGGAATTTTGTTGAGGCTAACTTGTGCATTTAATTTTAGTCACAGAGTTAATGGTTGTAATGATCATTGGGAAGTGTGTGGACCTATATCGGTCATTTTCTTCTCAAGTGTTGGATCTAAAAGCTGACTTTTTTTGGTAGCCTCTTATATAAATAAATTAGTGTTTCATAGTTTTGGGTACCAATTTTAGAGTATAAAAGAGAGTTTCTAAAAAGTTGAATCCTTGCATGTTGGAGGTCTATTGTAATTTCATTTTGATTTTATTTGGCCCTAACTAAGAATGCCTTACATCCCATCATGTGTTATAGCTTTCGTGTGATGTTTCTACAAGTAGGTTGGTGATTTGGGGTGTGCCTTTGGTCCTCAACTTGTCCATCCTTGCATCATATTTGTTGTTTCTATTATAGAGTGCTATATTTTATGTCTATTTTCAAGTTTTCCCTTTGCATCTTTTATTCAAAATATTCTCATTGGATGTCCATGGACTCAGTCACTCCTTTTCTCTAAGATGCTAATACATTTGACTCCAGAGAGAAGTTGCTCCATGAACTTATTTTATTTAATACTCCTATTAATATGGTGGATATTAATACAACTATCAAAGAAGTACAACCTTCAAACTTGGACATAAAAAACTTGTTGAATGACATATTAACGTCATTAGCTTCTACTATGATTAATGAAATTTCTCTAGATGAAGAGGTCATTCTAGAATCAAAAAGTTGTCTTGGTAATTTACTAGCACATTTTTCTATCACTTGTCAGATGGAGAAATGGTCTCAAATTATAAATTCATAGGATTAAGGATTGGAAAATCATGATATTCAAAAAATTCCCTCTTCACCTTTTATAAATAATGTAGATATACAATTTTTGACTAAAATGCAAGACACTGACTCCCCCTCTCGAGGTCCAAATTATTCTCATTCTTGGGATATCATGAGTCTGTAGTCCAAACACAAGGTCAAAAGAATGTACCAAACCCAGATTGTATTTTTGATTTCTCTCTAACATTGTCAATTGAATAGACTCTTAGATTGGAAAATGAAGACAAGAAAACTCCAAAAATAAGAGGGAGGAAGCCAAAAAATTTAAAGGTAAAATTAAAAATAGAAAAAGGTACTCAATTGAAATTGGATGGAACATTTTCTATCACAAAAAGAGTGACAAGGAGGGCAAAGGGTTCTCCTTGTCAACAATGAAGATTGTATCTTGGAATGTTAGAGGCATGAATGCCTTTGACAAAAGAAAAATAAGTGAGAAATAGATTGATTCTATTAGAGAAGATATCTTCATATTGCAAGAGACTAAAATTTTAAATGAAGTATTTGAAAAAATAGTTAAACAATGGCCTGCATAGAAATATTCTCATATGAAATATTTGGGAGCCTTAGGTGGTCTTCTTAACTCAAAATCTATTCAAGGTCAGCTCATAGGTCAAGATCATAACCAAAAACTCATAATTATGGTGTGCTATGATTTTTCTTTCATAATGCTTAATGTTTATGGGACTTTAGCTACTTTAGATAATAAAATATTATGGGCACTCTTGACCAACATTATTCAACAAGAAGAAGATCAACGTATGGTTAGTTCTTACGAGACTGTTCCTCTCCCCCTAAAATCATCTTTGATAAAATCCAACATGCTGTTAAGGAAATTTTTTTCTATTGCGAGAGAACTAACCATCTTGTAAGAAGGACTCAGGCTGTGACCTAGGAGAAAAGATTGAATTGTATTTGGAGCTACTCTTCGACTAGTTGGGAGACATAAAATTTTGATGGAGCTGCTAAAGGGAACCTTGGCCCTGCAAGAAGTGGAGGCATTATCAAAAACTATTTTGCTTCTAGCCTGGCAGCTGTCAACTTACCTCTGGGATCTCAATCCAACCATTTTTTTAAAGCCTGTGCGGCTCTCCAAGTCACGAAACTTGCCTAGGAAATAGGAGTTAAGAAGCTCTAGCTCAAAGGTGACTCGATGAACATAATCAATTTCTAATACCTCATTCACCCCCCCTCCTAGTCAATTTCCAACATCATTATAGAAACCTTAACTATCCTCAATTCTTTTGAAAATGTGTACATCTCTCATGTGTATAGAGAAGGCAACAGCGCTGCTGATTGGTTCACCAATCTGGTGGTCACAAATGACATCAAGATGACATGGTGACACTATGAAGATATCCCAAGTGAAGTGAAGATTATTCTTGATCAGGAAAGAATCCAAAGCACTAAAGGAATCATAAAAACTTGACCGATTCTATTTTGGTTGTGGCTTCTATGCCCTTGGTTGGCTTTTTGCCTGCTTCTTATTTGATCTTCTTTGTTCTATTTTATTTCCGTTGTTTGTTCCTCTTTTTTGACTATGGGTTTTAGGCACCCTATAAAACCTATTTTACTTAATAAAAAATGTATCATTATTGAAGGTGATTTCAATGTCATTCTATTACATGTAGATAAGAAAGGTGGTATATGCCCACATCCTATAATTCTGCAAGACTTCTCCAACTTTATCTCTGATAATGATCTTCTAGATGTTATTACAAATAATGGTCTCTTCACATGGACAAATACAAGAATGGGATTCTTAGAAATTGTTGAAAGATTAGACAAGGTTTTTATCTCATAGAATTGGAAGCTTTTTCAAGTTATTTTTTCATCATAATTTTTTTTGATTTTTGAATCAGATCACTTCCCAATATTGGTGAATGTTGATTTGATTCATGCACCTCGAGAAAGGAGATTTGGATCATCCTTCAAATTTGAAAGCACATGGTTAGAGATCCAAATTTTTTGGTATTGTTAAAATAATGGTGGAGTACAACCCCCTTCAGAAAAGGAACAAAGATTTATCAATTCCCTAATAAGCTCTGGTTTGTAAAGATGGAGATAAAGGATTGGAATTATAAGGTTTTCAAAAATGTTTTTGAGTAGAAATAAATTATTAGTAAATTTATTAGTGACATGAATCAACATATTGTCAAGAATGGTCTCGAATCTGAATCATTTAGTAAGTAGAAAGCATTAGACAATGAATGGGCATAAATTCTTTCTAGGGAAGAAGTATACTGGAGACAAAAATCTAGGAAGTTATGGCCAAAGGAAGGGGACAAGAATACCAAATACTTTCATGCCTCGGCCAAGAAAAGGAAAGCAACAAGTGCCATCTTTTAAAAACATCATAGTATTATGGGGGGCATTCTTGAAGATGCTCAAGGAATCCAACAAGAAGGTGAGGCATTTTTCAAGAATCCGCTTTCTCCCCCTGCCTTAAATTATAAGTCTAATATCTAGACAGAGCATCTATTGAGTTCTATTCCAAGATTAGTGTTCAAGGAAGATAATAAAGCATTATTAGCCTCTTTTTCTCTTTAAGAATTGAGGAAAGTGGTGTTCTCCTTCCCATCAGATAAAGCTTCAAGCCCTGATGGATTCACAACACTATTTTTCTAATAATGTTGGGAGGTTATATGCATGGATCTCATAGCATCTTTGGAGGAGTCTAGATGAAATGGTTTAATTATAACATGATTCAATACAATAAATATTGTTATTATCCCAAAAATTAAGGCTCCACACATATTTTTAGATTTTAGACCTATATCCTTGTGCAACATGGTGTACAAAATAATAACCAAAGCTATATAGTTAAGACTACAAAGTCTAGTACCCACAATATTATCTCAGGAATAATGTGCCTTTGTTCCAGGAAGGGAGACAATGGAAGAAGCTCTGGTAGCTCATGAAGTCCTTCACTTTATTAATATAGACTGAAAGGCTAGCTTTGTTGTCAAATTAGACATGATGAAGCCTTATGATCGAGTGAATTTGGAATTCTTATTCAACGTGCTTCTCGATTTTGATTTTCACAACAAGTGGTGTAAATAGATTAAATATTATGTCTCAGGAGTATGGTTTTTAGTGCTTCTCATTCAACATGTAGTTAGTTTCTTTCCTTCAACCCAATATGTTAGAAAAGGTGATCCTCTCTCTCCAATATTGTTTATATAATCATGGTGGATGCATTCAGTAGAAGGATTAATTGAGATCATAAAAATGTCACATGGAAAGGTTCTCAAATTATAGGTACTTGATTATAAGTTACCCATTGTTTTTTTTGTGGATGATACTTTACTATTTCAAAAATCCTCCATTAAAGAAGCCAAACATATAAAAGGCTCCTTGGAACTATACACTTTTGTTTCAGGGAAAAAAATCAATCCAAATAAGTCAAAAATCTATATGTTCAACACCAATGCAATTATATCAAATAAAATCATCAAGATCATGGGATTCACAGTTGAACATCTCCCTTCTACTTTTCTAGGTATCTCTTTCTTTGTGGGGATTAATAAAGCATCATTTTGGTCTACTGTTGTGGGTAGAAGTAAAGCACGAACTTCAACTTGGAAAGATAGATGGTTATCATTGTCAAGTAAAATCCTGCTCGTTAAAGTAGTTCTATCAATTATACAAACAGACTGAGAAACTAATTATAGACTTCTTGTAGAAAGGTAATGTTTCAGAAGTTAAGAAAACACCATTTATTTCTTTGGAGAATATGCACTAGGAAAATTCACATGGTGGAGTTGGGCTGCATAACTTAGCTCATAGAAATAAAGCTTTTGGAGGGAAACTGATATGGCACATGTATACCAAGCCTACTGCAAAATGGTGTCAAATCATGCAACATAAGTACTTAGATGTTTCTAATCCTTCACAAATTCTCACTATGGAAAATTTACCTAAAGGTTCATTGGTTTGGAATTTCATGCTTAAAGCATGATCATTTCACACTAAATATATTTCTTGGAAAGTAAATAATGTCTCCAAAGTAAAATTTTGGATAGATTCATGGAATGGTCTTCCAACCTTATTTCATTTGGAGCATTGTGAGGAAATCAAGAACATCACAATTAATATTTGGGGATCTAATATTTTGTTTTATGTTTTAGCTATAGAGATCTTTTCAAGGAAATTTTATATGGAAAGAAACATCTTCGCTGCCCATTAATGATTAGCAATTCTCTCTCTTATTATCTATTTTCCAAGAGAATAGTTTTTTTTCATTTCAAAACAAGAAGATAGAGTTATGTGGGTACCATCCAAGGATGGATAATTGACAATCAAGGAAGGGTATAGAGCATTACAACACTTTGAGAACAAAAAGTTTAAAAGAAGAGCCTATTTCTTTTGCTAGAATTTCTCAGTTCTACCTAAGGCAGTGTGTTTGCATGGTTAGCTCTTCAAAAGAAGATACTAACTAGTGACAAGCTTTCATAATTAAGGATTTCTCATTAGTTTAAATGTGTACTATGTGATAAACAAATGGAAATAGTGGATAATGTTTTTCTCATTTGTTATTTTGCAAATCATTGTTGGATGTTTGTCATTAGCAAGCTACACATTTTATTTCCCCTACCAAATAAATTATTGGACTTGTTTGAAACATGACCTTTGATCTACATGAATTCTATCCTCTACCTACCTATGGAAATGTGTTCCTTCTGCAGTAGTTTGGGCTATTTGGTGGGAACACAATAAGAGGATCTTCAGGAAAATAGTATCACCAATCAACATTGTAACATACCAACTAGAAATATCAATATCAAAGATCACAAAGGCTAATCTATCCATTCTTAAGTGCAATCATTATTTTTCATTCTGGGATGGGTGAATAGTAAAACAATGGAATCATATTTAAATACCCATTGGAATAGTTCATGATTGGAGATCATTACATAGTGTTGACATATCTTAGATTAAATGATGACCCTCATACAAGGATGTTGTCAAAATAAATTTTGATTGGGCTACGAGAGGAAACCTATGACTATCTAGAATTGGAGTCTACATTAGAGATTGGCTAGGAAAGATTATTCCTATGAAGGCTTCACCAATTAGCCCGAGCATGAATAATATGGCAGAGGTACAAGACCTTTTGGATGCTTTGGTTCTAGAAAAATAGGGTAGTTTATAGAAGATACATATTGAGGGATATTTATTAGTAATAATTAATGCTTGTATCACAAAAGCAATCTAGAATTAGCAGCTAGGTTACATTTTCAAATAGGTAATTATAAAATCCTTCGAGAGTTACATGATCTCTCACACTCTTCATGAAGGGAATTAAATTACAGACTAGCTATCAAATCATTGTTGTGATGGTAAAAAGGTGAAATCCTTTAGCCTATATCTATTCATGCAAGAAAACTTAGTTTTTAAGGATTTAATTAAGGATGATGCAAACAACATCATTATCTAATCCTCACACATATTTTTCTACACAATAAGCTGCTATGTGAATTATTACAAGTTAAGCATATGACATGCTGACGACCAATCACTTTTTGTCACAGAGTACTACTTTTGATTTTGCACATATGGAAACATATAATTAACATGATGTGGCATAGCCAAGATGGGACTTCAGTGTTATGGTACTCATCTTCAGATATTATTACCTCCAAGCTTTAAAGATTTGTATTTAATCGCATGCCCGAAACTAACTGTAAATTTATTTGGAGTACCAGTTCACACTCTTGAAGCATTCCTACAAATTACATGTTCACAAGTTGTGTTTTTCACGTGGCATTTAATCCTAAGCTCACAATTCCCATCTCAATACGCTAGTTTTCCTACATTGCTCTATTCCTAATTCATGGCCTCAAATTTTTGCTTGCCCTATAGAGATTGTTGACAATTACATTGGGAATATATGCCATGGAATGAAAATATTACGCTTTAATTTGAAGCGAATGAAGTTTCCATGTCGACACACATTGAAGAATCTATTTTAGACAACATGTTTACACTAAACTGTGAAAATTCTATTGCAGTCACTGATTATTAATCTCCTATCTTATAAAGATTATTTAACTGCTGAAAATAAATTCACAGCTAATATTGAAAAATAACACAACTGCAACTTCACCAATAAAAATATGTGGAAAGAAATACGCAACACAATCAACACAATATTTTCAGATGATTGTCCTTGGAAAAACCCCATAGGGAAAAACTAGTACTACAGATGAGAAATATATTAAACTTCAGCAAATTAAGAGATACAAAATTCCTTGCCTCTCACTGGCAGAACTCAGACAATCTCCCAATTCGTCCTGCTGATATTCCTCCACTGCTATCCCTAGCTCTATCACTGTGCCTCTTGCTAACACTGCAAACACATTTTCTATCACTACAAATGCTCTCCAAGTTGTGTTTTCCAAATGACCCAATGACCCCTTTTTATACTACTCTCATTGAAAAATCAACGGCCGAGATTAATACAAATGAACGGCTGAGATTAAGACAACTCAATAACCACTAACAAACTTGGTTATGAGGTGTCACCTAAAAAGAGTCAATATTAAATAACAATTGTTTTTATCCTAACAATATTTGTTTGACAAAAACAACCATTTTCTAAATTCTAGGCTAGGATGAACAACTGTCCAAACTACCCATAACTAATGCTGCTATTTCTGGGTGAGGACAAACAACTATCCAAGCTACCAAAATTAACACTCCCTCTTAGCAAGGAAGTTGTTCTACATGACACCTAACTTATCTTTGTAGAAGATGAATTTTTCCTTCCCCAATGCCTTTGTCAGAATGTCTGCTACTTGCCCCTCTGTAGGTATATACTGTAGCTGAACAATCCCTCATTGTACACAATCCCTGATGAAGTGATACTTGATGTCTATATGTTTAGACCTATCATGAAACACTGGATTCTCAGACAACTTGATTCAACTCTGATTGTCATAATGCATCACAATAGTCTCAACCCTCTAACCAAACAAGGCTACTAACAACTTCTGAAACCAAATAGCTTCACATGTTACCATGCTAGTTGCTATGTATTCTGCTTCTGCAGAACTCAAAGCCACAGACTTCTACTTCTTGCTGAACCAAGAGACAACTCCCGATCCCAAACTGAAACAACACCATGAAGTGCTTCTCTTGTCTATTGTACTACCTGCCCAGTCTACATCAGTATAGCCTATCAACTTGATACCTTCACCTTGAACATATCTAATCCCGTACTCAATTGTACCATGCAAATATCATAGAACATGCTTTGTCGTTGTCCAATGCACTCTTTTTGGCTCCACCATGAACTGACTGAGTTCATTGGAAAGGTTATATCTGGCCTAGTGTTGACCAAATACATGAGCGAACCAATCAACTTCTTGTATAAGCTAGGATCTACATCCTTCTCCTTAGATGTATCTACCTTCCTCCAATTCATGATCATGGGTGTAGACATGGCTTTGCAATCTTCCATCCTGAATCTCTTCAAGATTTCAATGCAATATTTCCCTTGCCCAAGGAAAATCTCTCCATCTATCTGCCACACCTCCATGCCTGGAAAGTAGTGCATAAGTCCCAAATCCTTCATCTCGAACTCTACTGCAAGATCCTTCTTGCAATCCTCTATGAGCCCTAGTGAACCTATTAGAAACAAGTCATCCACATATAGAACAAGAATGAGAACCTCACCTCCAACCACCAAGTAGTAGAGGTTAGCATCTGCCTCACTCTTCACAAAGCCCATTACTTGCAAGTAACTATCAATGCACTCATATCACGCTCTAGGGACCTGCTTGAGTCTGTATAAGGCTCTCTTCAATTTGCACATGTGGGTCTCTTTACTATGTGCTACAAAGCCTTCTGGTTTCTCTATGTATACTTCCTCCTTCAACTCACCATTGAGGAATGCTATCTTGACATCCATTTGATGGATCTGCCATCCCATCTGTGCTGCAAATGAGATCATAGCTCGTATAGAAGTATACCTAGCCACAGGAGAAAATGTCTCCTCATAGTCTATTCCCTTCTTTTGAGAGAACCCCTTTGCCATGAACCTTGCCTTGTATTTCTCGATGCTACCATCTACACCATGCTTGATCTTATAGATCCAATGTGATCCAACCATTTCCCTATCTATTGGTCTAGGCACTACCTCCCACACATCATTCTGCATTATTGAGGTATATTCCTCAACCATCGCATCTTGCCACACCTAATTTTGTGCAGCATCCTGATAACTAGAAGGCTCACAATCTACCAATTGGCTGACTAAAGCCACATAGTCATTGAACTTGGCTGGTTGTCTCCTTTCTCTTGTACTCCTCCTAGGAGCTCCCACTAATTCCTGAGTATCCCTTTGTTGAACCTCACGATTCCTACTACCAACTGTAGAGGATGACATATCAACTTCCATATCTTCTAAATGCATATCCTACTGCACCAGTTGCTCCATACTCTATGAACTCTCACCACCTAAGTCTATGCTAGTACTAGTCATTGTACTTGAGCTTTGCTACCCTTGACTCGGTTGAGCTACCCCTGGAGCTTCTGTCGGTTGCTCACTCTAATTTTCTACTGGAAAAACTCTAGACCTCCTGAATGCCTTATCCTCCATGAACTTGACATCACATCTGACTATAATCCTCTTAGTCCCTGGAATAAATATCCGATATGCCTTTGAGGTTTCACTGTACCCAAGAAAGTACACCCTCTCTGCAGTCTGATCTAACTTTGTATGTGTATCACCTGAAATATGGAAATATGCCAAGCTTCCAAATATCCTGAAGTGACTAACATCTAGATTATTTCCTGTGAAAGCCTCTTCTATTGTCATCTTCTCTAGTACCTTATGTGGAACCCTATTCTGTATGTACACTATTGTACTACATGCCTCTGCCCATAAGTAGCGGGGCATATCCTGGTCATGTAGCATAGCCCTTACTGCCTCCGATATAGACCGGTTCTTTCTCTCAGCAACTCCATTTTGTTGCGGATTGTAAGGAACAATCTACTCTCTCTAGATTCCTTCTTTGGTACAAAACTCTTGGAATTCATTTCCTTTGTACTCGCCTCCATTATCTTACCGAAGAACCTTAATCTTCCTTCCTGTCGATTTCTCCACAAGAGCCTTGAACTCTTGGAAGCAACTGAAAACCTCATCCTTGGTCTTCAAGAAGTATATCCAGGTCTTCCTAGAGAAATCATCAATAAAATTAACAAAGTACTCATATCCTCTGAGAAACTTCATTGACATTGGTCCACCTACTTCTGAATGTACTAGATCAAGAACACCCTCAGATCTGGTGTCACTCCTTGTAAAAGATGCTTTTGCAAACTTCCCCAACACACATCCCTTACATACATCATCGTGCTTTGTGCTCACCTTAGGAACATCTGTCACTATCTCAAGAAGCAATTTAAGTGCTCCATGATGTATATGGCCCATCCTCCTATGCCATAGCTCTCCAAGATCTCTAGGATTACTACTACTCATAAGTGCCTTAGGAGTGTCAAACTGTAGCCTGTAAAGGCATCCACTCCTAACTCCAATAGATATGGGTGATTTCCAATCCTTGTGCTTGATCAACACATGTGTCCCTCTAAAAAGTACATTATACCCTCTATCCTGAAGAACAGATATAGAAGTAAGATTCATACCTAATCTTGGCACATGCAACACATCACGAAGGGGAATAATCTTCCCATTCTCCCTCTGAAACTGAACAGTCCCTTTCCCAACTGAGTTGAGTTTGGACAAGTTTCCCATGGAAATCTAGATACTAGTACTCTCCTCCTTGTAACTAGAGAAGTACTCTCTAACTCCTATCATATGAAATGACGCCCTACTATCTATATACCAAACACTCTGTCAGGTTGAGCTAACCATACAAGCTATGAGTGCAAACTCATCTTCCAATCTACTAGAGAGCTTATCTGCACTTGTTGAAGCTGCCACCTACTTCTTGCCCTTATTTTCATTCTTTTTCCTTTCTGGGCAATCACTGACATAGTGGCCAAACTCGTGACAACCAAAGCACTTGACCTTAGATAAGTCCTTCTTCTTCTTCTCACCTTGTAAGCTTGATCCTTTGCTAGACCCCTTCTTCGATTTTCCCTTTCCCGCTAGGGCAACATTTTCTTGTTCCACCTCACTCTTTTGACTCTTGGTGTTGGCTCCATTGACAAGACTAAGTCTAAACTCCTCCTGAGTGAAATCACTCCACAATTGATCCCAACTTGGTAAGGTGTCTCATCCACTAACAACTTGAACAAAGACATCCCATTGTTTAGTAAACCCATTTAGGGCTATTCTGACTAGCTCATCATCACTAGGGCTATCTCCAACAGCTGCTAACTCATCCTTGACAAGTCTAAGCCTGGTGAGGTAAGTTTTGATGTCTTCTCCCTTAATCATCCAGGTGTTCTTCAACTTTTCGCTAAGAATCAGCTTCCGATTGGTGGTAGCATTCTGGTACAGATTTAGAATGGCATCCCACATCTTCTTTGTAGTATCTAACTCCACAATATGTGGAACAATCTGATCCTTGACACCATCAAGGATTATCCTCCTTTCCTTGGCATCATCCTTCTTGAATGCTGCAAGCTATGTTGTATCTGAGGGTACAGCTACAATAGTGGTAACATACTCCTTGATACCATTCTCTTCCAGCAATAAAGAAATTTTGGCTTTCTAGACACCAAAATTTGAGGCACCATCCAATCTATCCTGATCTCTCAAACCAGCTACAGCCATCTCAAAGAAATAAAGAAATAAAGAAATAACTCGAAAGAGGTCAAACTAGGTTTTACTAAACCCTTAATTTCTTTCCTTCCTAGGGTAGACCTTTTCTATACCCTCAATTTAGCTCTGATACCATGTGAAAATTCTATTGCAGTCACTAATTATTAATCTCCTATCTTATAAAGATTATTTAACTGTCGAAAATAAATTCATAGCTAATATTGAAAAATAACACAAATGCAACTCCACCAATAAAAATACGCGGAAAGAAATATGCAACACAATCAACGCAATATTTTCAGACAATTGTCCCTGGAAAAACCCTGTAGGGAAAAACCAGTACTACAAATGAGAAATATATTAAACTTCAGCAAATTAAGAGATACCAAATTCCTTGCCTCTCACTGGCAGAACACAGACAATCTCCCAATTCCTCCTGCTGATATTCCTCCGCTACTATCCCCAGCACTATCACTATGCCTCTTTCTAACACTGCAAGACTTGTTTTCTATCACTGCAAACACATTTTCTATCACTACAAATGCTCTCCAAGTTATGTTTTCCAAATGACCCAATGACCCCTTTTTATACTACTCTCGTTGAAAAATCAACGGCCAAGATTAATACAAATGAATGGCTGAGATTAAGACAACTCAAAAACCACTAACAAACTTGGTTATGAGGTGTCACCTAAAAAGAGTCAATATTAAATAACAATTGTGTTTATCCTAACAATATTTGTTTGACAAAAACAACCATTTTCTAAATTCTAGGCCAGGACGAATAGCTGTCCAAACTACCCATAACTAATGCCGTTATTTCCAGCTGAGGCCAAACAGCTGTCCAAGCTACCAAAATTAACATAAACAACATTCGCATTTGCAAAGCGGTGAAGGATTTTCTTGGTGATGAAATCACAACCCCTAGGGCCAAAAGGTGCTTGTACCCATCTCAGGTAATGTCAATATTTCTATCTAAGGTCATGGACATTTTACAAAGTACAGAACTATTAGATATTGTATACAACAAGGTCATAGATAAGGATTTTCTCGGATATGACAAATTTGAGGGTGCATTTCTACATTATAATCTATGACAAGGACATGGTCTTCTTTGGGGTTTGATCCCTAGGCATTTTATCCAGAGCAATCTTGCATATATGCTTGTTTATGACATCATAAAACATTTCCTATATAGGAAAAACTATAGGCATATTAGAACTACTCTTCAGACACATGGTCATGACATAAATGCTATGGTGGCAACCATAATATGTTCTAGAGGAGCTTCCCTCTTGAACATACTTGAGCTAGATAATAGCGCAGAAGTGACTTCGCAAGTTTCCTTCCATATGTGTGTGCATAATTTTGAGCAGGTGCAAACACAGAGCTTGCCTTTGGCTTCAGTTCCAGACCTAAACATATGTCCTCTAATTGAGGCTCACACCTATTGTTGGGGTGAAGATGCTGCTGAATACCATACTGTGCAAGATGGTTGGACACGCTCGCAAACAAACGCAAGGGAAGATTTGAATCAGGTTTTGGATGGGTCGTGCGAGGAGCCCGCGTCTTCACTCATGGAACATCGGGGTGTTGGATGGTCGTGAGGAGATGCAGATCTCTCAGCTATGGAAGAATAAACATGTATGTTTCAAATTTTACCGTGTATACATTATGCATATGATTTTGGTTCAAATATTTTGAAATGAATGTATGCCCTAGTTGCTCAATGTTAGGAAGGATTATTTCTTAGGTTTAGGGCTCGATGGAGTTTTGACCGACTGGATACATGTCATATTTTGAGGGATATGAAGTATGTATTTTATTTCACATGAATCACCTTCCGATGTATATCTTAATCTTCTATGTTATAATTTGCCTTATAGAATATAGGGATAATGTTACCTGACACGGTGGACTTTTAAGTTTTTCGTATCTTTTTTTCATAGTAGGATATTATATTTGTAATCGGGTTACGATATTGGGTTTTCTTTCTGGTTATTTTCCAATTGTACTCTTGCACCAGCTATATATAATATAAAATATTAGTGGTTCACTTTTACTTAAAATATATATATATAAATAAAAATTTCATTAAACAAATTGTTCAAAGAACTCTGATTTAGAATTTTAAAAAAAAAATCTTTTCAAAAATATTGTCTACTAATTTTTATAATATTTTGAAATATATATTCTTTTTAAGAGAATCTCCATACCTTGCACATGTTATAAACTGTCACTCCAAATATAATCAAATGTCAAACAATAGAAACAAATAAAATATTTGATACCTATTACTCATGTTAAATTTGTTCATAGAGAGGTTAGAGTTTCAAATGTTTAAGGGATATCACATCTTGTATTTGAAGCATAGTTAGGTATTTGTGTATAAGAATATGATAACTCAAATATAAATCTTGAAATATCATGAAAATAGATCACACAATATAGTAAGCTATATGTAGACACAAATATAGATCCCATGATATTATTAGAACAGAACAAGAGTGATACCGTAAACAATATAAAGAATCTAAAGTCCATTTAAATTTAATATTTACATTGTAATTGTAATCTTAACCAATAGTGCTATTAACCTAGTTTTATCCTTACTTATACACAACAAGTGAGTACCAAATAAAAAATTGCAGCGGAAAATCAGAAAAATCAAATACACTGATAACACAAACTATTTTAGACAAATATCCTTGGAGCACTTGATGAGATACAAAGTTTGACATACATAACTATTTGGAAAGGATGTGGCTATGCTCCAGATAGAATGCATCATTGATCAAATTTGAAACATCCAGATTTGAAATTTTTAGCATCTATTTTTCATGATGTGCATGTTTTGAATCGAAAAGATTCAAAAAATTTCCAAAAAAATCATTGCATTTTCGCAAATGTGAAAAAAAATAATTTATTTTTGATACATTTTATGATAAACATAGCCGCAGCTCTTTGGAAATACCCTATTCGGCCTTTAATATCTATTGCAAGCGTAACTTCTGAACGAAGTGACACTGTACTTATCTCCGTCGCTTGCTCCTGCATTGGGTTCCGTGAATCTAAATTGAATGAATATTGCAAATGGCTATCTAGAGATATATTCCGTACGCTTTCTCTAACCCCAGCGACTGGTTCGTCTGTTACATCGCGCCGATTTGTTAACGAAAATGACTTAATAGACAACTCTACTTTATCTGACATGTGGAACGATGAAGCATAAAATGAACAACTATTTCAGACGAGATTATGAATATATGGTGATACCCAGTAGCGAATTTTCAATCCAAACTCAGTTTTTTGTCGGTATTGCAAATCCATCCTATGAAATATGGAAAATAGAGTTGTATGAAAGGTTTACTCTTTGTTTCTTCCATATGAAAACCATGTCTTCAGACATAATTTCTCAGACAGGCTCTCTTATGACCCCCTAGAGATTGCATGCTTGGGCACACCATGCCGCACAATGAGCACGACCAAATTTTATCTCCTTGGACGTCAACCTTCTTTGGGATTTCCATCTTCGATGTGGAGGCTTTGCACTTTTCATTTTGCATGCCCTTACCACACCACCTCGCATGCTCGCGCAATGATTTTGCTGAAGAAAAATCTCTCCCACATCTTACACAAGTTACACTGTTAGGATCGAGACTTCTGACTGAATCAGATTCCTCCATACCCATATTACTTTCTGATACAACGTTTTCTGGTTGTGGTGTAGCAGAAAAGAAATTTCCAAGTGAACTCCTGACTGGCTTGGATTGCTTCCTTCTGCTCTTGTAAGGATAGGCTTTCTTTTGAGAGAAATTTTCAAGTGAACTTTTGACTGGCTTGGAATGCTCTATAATGGACAGCTCCACCAATTTTGTGGTGTGGAGTTGAAACCCAACAATGGACACCAAAATGGGAGACATGGATATATAAAAGAGAATACTAATTTAGGGTAAGGAGGCGGAATTAATGCTGGTACCTCAAGGTGATCCTTTCGATATTCCTCCAAATTTAATAACATATTTAATTAAGGAAGGCTGATAGATTGATGGAAATTCATTTCTTGAGCAGAGCTGCTATGTTAAACTAAAACTCTTACCTTTTTTTCTTAAATTATACAGTCATTTACATGTCAAATTATTAATAATAATTATAAATATAATATTTACAAAATAGACACAAGATAGAAACATTGTTGATATAATAAAATTTATATCTGTATGTAGAAAATATAATTTAATGTAAAATTTGGTTGATCTCCAATGTCCCTAACTAGGTGTTAGTGCCTTCAAATCTTCTTGGTGATGGGGCCACCATTGTTGTCGGGCTTGTACAAAGCAAAAGCCGAAAAAAATAATAGTAATTTAAAATAAAATGAAATAATTTTAAAATAATCAAAATAATTTTAATTGATTTTTAGATGGATGTACTTAAGTTATCTACAATAGTTATATTTACCTTAAGATACATTAACTATATCAATGGAAAAGATTGATAAGTCAAAATATTTATAAGTTATTAATATAAATTAAGAAAAACTAAAATATGAATAATAAAATATAATATATAAATAAGTGTAATTCATAATAGAAATGAAGATTAAATAAAATAGTATCAATATGTTACAATAATTTCTAGCAAATATAAAAGAAAATTAAAAAATTATCAATAAATATAAATTATGAATAAGACTACCAAAGGCATTAATCATGAGTTGTAGCTCCTTAAAAAAGGTCTTTTATATGTTATTTTTTATATTTATGCTAGTAACATCGTTATTTTAGATATATAATTTTTTTAAGGGAGGTGGCTTTGGTAATCTTAGACTCTCTGATTCCCTTCTTGTTTACATGTTTCCTCTTCGCCTAGAGGTGTCTTCTCTCGGTGTTGATGTTTAGTGTAGTTGTTTGGGAGGATTCTCTTCATAGAATGTGGGGCTTCTATAGTGGAGATGGGGAATTTGGATGGTTATGTTTTTTTCTAAAGAAAGGCTACCTTGATGATCTCAGCACCTTTGAATTCCTATGTCACCGTAGGGGTGCTTTCCTACTAGAGTTGAATTCTCTTGGTGTTGGTAGTTGGTTTTTTGGAGGTTTCTATTCGTCGGGAGATAATATCCTATTTTTTTGAGGTGGAAAAATTTCATTCTACTTATTTTCTTAAGGGGGGGCTCTTAGACAATCTCAATCCTTGTGATTTCCTATTTCTATTAAGAATCCCTTTCATTTGGAAGTGAATTCTATTGGAGCGGGTGTGTGGAAGCTACAAATTTCAATAAAGTTGGGGTTTTTAGGTTGTATGCATTTTAAGACAATGAGCATTCTTCTACATGCTCCCTTTTGCCTTCTCTTCTTGTGTTTGGTGTCTTCCACCCTACAATGTTAGTTTTTTCTTGAGAGATGGTTGGGTGTCTTGGCTATGGGTTTGTGGATTGTGGATGGCTGGGGCTATCTTTAATGAATGTTCTCTTTTGTGTCATTATCCTTCTTCTTCCTCTTTCTTCTCTATACATATTTTCCCTGTCTGTGTCTTTTGATCCTAGTGGGGATTGCTCTTGGTTGTTGGACTTGAGTTGGAGTTTGGGAGAAATTTTTATAAGGGAGTGAGGTTTGATGATCTTTTTCCTAGCCTCCTCCTCTCTCTACACTTGGTTCTATCTTCTTAGAGGGTTTTTTTCTCCCTTGGCTATTAGTCCTATTAAGGTGGATGGAATTCTTATAGAGTTGGAGTTTTGTATACCCAAGTGATTGTGTTTTCTCCTAGGATTGTCTTTACCTAGTGTGGTGATTCCTATAGATGCAGAATCTTGTGATTATAGTGATGGTCCTTTTGTGAGTAGATGTTGTTTGTCACAGGTTGGGGGAGCCTCTAAAAATCCCTTTTCCTTGGTCTAGGATAAGTCAGTCTTGGTTGGCTCTTGGTTGACTTTTTTGTTACTTCTTTGGGATCCATGGTTAAACCTAATGGGTTTTCAACTCGGCCTTTAATGTGTAATCTTATGATGGCCTTGGGTGCCATGTTCAACCAAAATCAATCTTCAACATGATTTTCAATGTGCAATATCATTGGGTTGCTTGTTAAGGTTGGGGAGCCTATCAAAATCACTCACTAATTAGGAGGATCATTTGTAGTCTCTATCAGGTTAAGGGGCCCTTGATTCACTTATAAGGTTTGGGTAGCCTACAAAAACCTATGTTTAGAGGCTTAAGTATTTCATTTTTTACTCTTTTAGGAAACTATAACTTTTTATGATCCATGTTTTTTCAATAATTAATCTTTTTCCAGTTCTCAATGTTTGTTTTCTAATGTTCCATCTCTTATTTTTGATTTTTTCTTTGGGGTTATATCCCCCCCTCAAAATCTCATTCCAATGAGTTTCACATCCTATCAAAATATGATTTTATCTTAATAAAACAACATCAACAATATATATTTTTAACTTAAAGCAACCTTAGTAATTTATAAGTCTAATAATATATTTATTATTAATCATTTAAATATATTTTTGAAAAAGGTTTACAATTTGGTGTGTTGGTTAAGTGGTGGTTGTCTTGTTATGCCTACAAAGGTTCAAGCCTCCATTGGGCCATTTCTTTGTATGTATTTTTGTAGACATGGAAAATTGGCAAAGGCTTAAATTGATCAAAAGGTGCATCAAATCATCAAAATAACATGAAAAATCAATAAATGGAACAAAGGCAATTCAAATCAAAGGAAAATTCAATTAAATGATTAAATGATTAAATAAAGCTTGAAAAGGGGAAAAACACTAAGAAATTGATTAAATTCAATTAATGACATAGTTGTTGAAAGCAAAAATCAAAATGAACCTCTTACCCTTCATGGCTAAATTTAATTACTTTAATTAATTAATAAATCATAAATTCTCTCAACAAAGGAAAAAGGAGACAAAATGGACACAAATCACTCACTTTTGTTGAAATGGTCCATCCTTTTGAAACCATTTAAATGTTTGTCCCCCCATTTATGGACAAAGCAAAGCTAATTGACCTTACCCAAGCATAACCATGGTTATCTCACTCTACCCCCTACCCTTGGGAAAATCTTATAAATAGAAGGCATTTTGAGGCATTAATCATCCACTCCATATCTTTGAATTGTAGCAAAGCTCTTGCAATTTGCATCCACATCACTCACTTAGCATTTTTCATTGATAATTAGCTTCAATTGTTGATCATTTTGTAGATTTCTTATCAAATAGAGCTAGAATTTGATAATTAGATCTAGTTTGCATATCATTCTTAGTTCAATTCTCATAATTAGAGTGTCACTAGTGAGGATTTGCAGCTAAGAGCCTCACTTACTACTTCAATTTAGAGAACCATGAGATATTTAGATTAATTTGTGCATTATTTAGATTAGTTTTCTTTGAATAGTGTAAATTCTCTTTAAATCTTATTATTTCATGAAGGTGTAAATCACTCACACACAAATGACACCCACCGTGGGGCCCTAGGCCTCAAATTCATCATAATTTCTACGTTATTTACAAATTTAAGCTAGAATTGCATGAATTTGCTCACTGTTTGCAAGTTACAGAAAAGAAATCATGCCTGTCGGTAACGAAGTCATGCCTAAAGCAAAGAGATGTCACGCGAGGAAATTAAAATGTCGCCTGAAGTCTGAATGATTACGCTTTTTAGCCTACAGAATCACGCTTCTGGCTAAAGAAATCACGCCTGCAGAAATTAAACTCTCGCGTCACGGACAAGAAGTTGATGCCTTTGGTCATTTAGATGTCGCCTGGACAGAATTAAAAGCTGCGGCTGAGGAATCATTTTACGCCTGGTGTAAAGGGAGTTTACTACCTTATTCATTTAATTTCTCGCTTTGATGATTTTAAATGTCACCTTTGATTAATAAAATGTCTCTTTTCTTTTATTAATTTGTCGCTTATAATAAAGAGTTCACGCGTTGTTATAATTTGATATCGCACTTGATTATTTTAATCTCGCTTGAGCCCCTTATGGTGACGCTCGCGGTTAAAGTAATTACGTCTTTATTAAATTAGATCTGGTGTTTAGCATAGACAATGTTGCCTGATTGAGCATTTATATTGTATCAGAGTAATTACTGTTGTCGCATGTAGTAAAGATTTCACGCTTTGCTAAAATTTGATATCGCACTTGCCTATTTTAATCTCGCTTGAGCCCCTTTTGGTGACGCTCACGGTTAAAGTAGTCATGTCTTTGTTAAATTTTATCTCGCCTGTAGTCTGGATAATGTCGCCTGGCTGTATTTTCTCTATTTTGTCAAAAATGTTAAAATGATGACTATATTCTAACTTCACGGTCATTTTTTTTGTCTCAAGAGCATGGTCTGTCATAAGAAAGTGCAAAAACCAGAGAGAAGGCATAACTTAGAGGAGAAATCGATCTCTAAAAGGATAAGGAAAGAAAATCGGGTACACTCTACTTTTGTTCTCAACAATGATTTAGAGAAGGAAGTAAAATTATATGCTAAATACATTGCTGTTGTAGATGCTTACAAATGAAAATATGTCTCATTAAATTGGGAGTTTAGTCTTTAAGTTTGTAAGAATTTTGCAAATATTTTTGGTAAAAAGAATCAAAAGCATAATCAATTATATCATTTTAAGCTTTGATTTTGGTTTCCCCTCACTTTGTTATATTGTGCTGACTAACTTGTTGGTGGAGGGAATGTTTTGCTAAGGTAAGAGAAGGATTTGGAGAGAAAATGAAAAATCTACTACTTAAAAATGCGCCTAGCCTTTGCTAGCATTGTTTGAGGTATTTCTCTCATCAAGCTTGCACATTCCCTTAGATTGTGGCATTTCAAAGTTCAAAACATAGTTTAATCATAAAAGGAAAAAAATAAACACTTCAATTCTAAGAACCCCTTTGTCATGGGGTTGAAAAAGAACCAAATTGATTGTGAGTGTTTGGGATAAGGGAAAAGAAATAGGGATATGCTCTTCACTCTTTGAGTGAATCAAATTCCCAAACTTGCTCTACCAAATCCACTTTTCATGCTTTCAAATGAACATGTTTAAAACTTAGTGGGCTCACCTCCCGAGATTGCCTTAAAAGGGCTGGTGAGAGGGACAGCCCAAAGTGGGATACACTTGCTTTTGCCATGAGAATTCGACCCACTATAAAATGAAACACGTGTATCCTTAATGGGGTGCACGACAAAAAGGATTTTAGCTCTTTCAAACTTCCTCTAGTAGTCCTAACAGATTGTGCAAAATCATGCTTTGGTGCGTGTGGGAAGCCCCTTAACATACTTGGGGGATGAAAAGCTAAGATCTATTTTGAACGGAAAACTTACTACATAATGGTAAAATAGCAAAACTACCTATTAGAGCCATGTTTACGAACCAATTATGTGCTAGGTAGATTGTGTGGAAGCTATTCTTGTGTTTAACCTATGAAAACGTTCAAAAATACACACATTAGAACATTCTAGGGATATGGTACCCAATTGATGTGTGTGTTGAGATTGTTTTTATTTTCAAACAAGATATTCCAAAGTTATTGATCAAAACACCATTAAAATTTTAAACCATTTAAAATTGATCAAAAACTTTTACCTTATTCCAAAAACCAGCTTATCAAGAGAAGAAGTCAACATACCCTTAAAGTTTGTTCATGCCTGTTATTAAAAGATCACTCTCTATAAGGAAAGCATTACAAACAGACAGGACCTACAATGGAGAAGAGCTCCCATTTCCAAAGAACACTTTCATTACTTCACGAGTGACTGAAAAACCCACTAAGGCAAAGGACATTAACAAGATGTTTAGCGGTACCCTAGGAAATACCGATCCCAACAACCAAGGGAACAACATGAATGGGGGTATGGATCCTAACAACAATCAAGGAAATTCTAATAATGGAGGAAGAGATCCTAATTCCCAAGAGGCAAATTCACAAGGCAACAACTTATTTCCTCGTCATAATACAAACTTATCCCCAACTGCGGAAGAAGCCACAGTTGAAAGAGCATTAGAGGCGAGACAATGCCCTTATTTCATAGAACTAATGAAAAAGACCATGCTTATGGATAAAGAAAAACACTTCATGGACTTGATACAAACGGGGGTAAAGCTACCTAAAGATTTTGACATAGAACAATTAAAGCCCAAGGAAATAGAAGACCCTATGGAAGCAATAAGGGAACAATTCAAGGCATTACAAATGGAAATTGACAGTTTGAAACAAAACGGGGCTCCTAAGCCTTTCTCTATTGAAACATTATGTCCTTTTCCATTAGATAAGAGTTTGGTCATGGTGCCTTTTCCCATTAATGTAACATTTCCTAAATATGAGAGGTATGAAGGAAGATCAGACCCACATGATCATCTTTAGGGGTTTTGTGCATTGAGTCTTGAATTCATGCATGAATCAACCTATTTAATGAGACTATTCCCAAGAAGATTGGGAGGAACGGCCATGGATTGGTTTTCAAAACTACCATCTGGCATAAAATCCTTTGAAGAGTTAGCTTCTAAATTTGTGACTCATTACTCTTATAACATCAAACATGAGGTCACAATGATAACGTTATGTAACACGAAGCAACAAGATGGAGAAGCCTTCCTCACATTCTTGCAAAGATGGAGGACTGCATTTGCTAGATATCCAAGAAGTGTACCGGAGAAAGAAAAAATGGATATCTTTATTAACGGTTTAAGAAGCAAACTGAATTATAGACTAAGGATGCAATGTCCTAAAACCTTCCAAGATTTGATTGATAACGGAATTACAACGGAAGAAGTGTTGATTAAGAGTGGAGAGTTGAAATTGTACAAGGAAAATAAGAATAACTCTAACTCCAACAACAACAATACCAACAATAACAACAATCCAAATAAAAGTTGGTACAACAACAATAGCCGTTATGCTGCAAAGAATAACAACAAAGGCATTGTTAATGATGGTGTAGTGGAATCCAGCAACTTGAAGGTGATTCCATTTGCCCTTACAAAGACACCAAATCAAGTGAATAATACTAATCAAGCATATAATGCATCTTCCAACAACAACAACAATGCCAACAAGAATAATCAAGGAAACAAGGATCAAAACAGCAAGTATGATAAGTATTTGAAGCCCACTCCTGCGAGACACTTTACACCCTTGGGAGAATCACTTGAAACTGCATTAAAGGCTCTCATAGCTAACAATGTTATTACATTACCTGCTATTAAGCCTTATGAACCAGAACACAAGCCGAGTTGGTGGGATGCTAAGCATCATTGTGAATATCATAGGATTCGGGGGCACACTACAAATGAATGTCTACAATTAAAGAATGTGGTGCAAGACTTGATAGTTAATAACATAATCACTATTGATGGACCCCAAAATAATGAAGATCATACAACCTTCAAACAACCTTTTTACAAACATGATAAAGGTGAGTCATCAAATGGCAAGAAACAAAGTGCCAATAATCTCAACTTTGCGCCATCATATGATCATATTGTTAATGCTATCATCATTAATGAACAGCCTCAAAAGGAAGCAACAAATGTCATTACAAGAGGGCAGAATTCTAGAATGACTTTACAAGGGATAGTCCCTCAAAACACCAATATCCCACCATCCAACATTGTGGTCAAACAACCTCCTACAGCAGCAAGGCCTTATAGTTTGGTGGACCAATTGCAACGTACTCCAGCACAAATCTCAATCTTAGAGTTATTGAAGTTGTCACCAAATCATAAAGAGATTTTGGAAAAAGCTTTGGAAGAGACACATGTTTCTACTACCTTAGGGGAAGAAAAATTTCAAAATATGGTAGGACATCTTGTGGCTCCTCATTGTCTTTCATTTTCCGATCAAGATGACATGTCTATAACTCATCCTCAAAATTTGCCATTACATATAGAGGTTTTGATCGAAAGGCATAGAGTCAAAAGAGCCCTTATTGATGGAGGGGCTGGCCTTAACATATGCACATTGAGTCTTGTAAAATCCTTAGGTCTATCCGAGTCTTGCATTGACCCTACAAAGAAAATCACCATAAAAGCTTATGACGAAGCTGAAAGAGCTTCTAAAGGCATGATTGTGTTGCCCATCCAAGTGGGACCAGTCAAGAAGGAAACCAAATGTCAAGTGTTGGACATGAAATTAACCTATAACATCTTATTGGGAAGACCATGGATTCATGGGATGCAAGCTGTCCCATCCACATACCACCAATGCATCAAGTTCCCATACATGGGTGAAGAAATCACAGTTGGAGGAGACTCAAATCCATTTCAATATTGTAATGCACTCAAACCCTTGCATGAATTATACATTCCACATAATCGTGAAGGAGTTGTTCCAAGAATCACCAATGAAGATGCACAAAATCCTCTTCAAGCTAGCTCAACTACATCAACTAAGGGCAAGGAAAAAGTGAGCTACGAGGGTCCAAATGTGATGGAAAGTCCATATGTGGCACCTAAATTGGAGACAGTGATCTACAAACCTAGTAAAGAGGAAAAAGAAAAAGCTAAAGCAGCTCATTACCAATACATGAGTGAGATGATGAACAAATTTGACAAACAATGCAAGATTAGTTCAAAAGGAGTAGGAGAATATTCAGTTTCTCTATTTGACATGCCCATGTCTCCTAAGTCACATGGTAAACCCTCAAAAGAACATCTTCCACATAAGTATAATTCTTATTTTGTGAGGGAAGATAGCAAAGCAACATGGGATAAGGAAGAAGATGATGTCCTGCAATGGCTTTATCATGATGAGGATGGTACCTTAGACACTCCCATGGAAAGAATTCAGCATGTCAATATACAAACAGAACAATATGGGAAAGGATTTGATATTATGCAAAAGATGGGATACAAAGGAAGAGGACCCCTAGGCCAAAGAAATAGAGGATTATTAGAACCTATTGAACCTATTTGGAGGGCAAGTCATGAAAAATCCGGAGTAGGTTTCCAATATAAGGGAGAAAGTTCAAGTCCAATGCATGATTTTCATCCTCAAATAAATGCATTAGAATCCGAAGGAGATAGTGATGACTCTAGGGATTATGAATGGGATACTTTATCAGATGAGTCATGTCAAGATAAAGAAGTCATTGCTATACATACTTATGCAAAAATCCCAAAACAAGATGCTCCAATTAATGAAGAATCTCCTATTCAAAGGCCTAATATAGAACAAGCATCTAGTAGTGGAGCATGGATAGAAACATTTTGGACACCTTCAGAGGAGGGAAATTCAAATGTTAGTTTTAACCCGCTTGTGGCTTTTCCCACATTGTTTCCCATAGAGGTCGACGAGGATTCAAGTGAAGGGGACTTTGACCCTGCTTCCATGGATCCTCTTGAGGAAGTGCACATCATAGATCTAAACGATACAATGTATGAACCCTCAAATGAAGTCATGTCCATAAATCCTATTGATGATACCTTACCCAATAACTCCTTAATTTTGATACATCCAGACCTCATTGATTGGGATCAAACCGAACCACATGACTTACTTTACTTCCCAA
The DNA here is from genome assembly GCA_027943335.1 of Chamaecyparis obtusa. Classification (NCBI taxonomy): domain Eukaryota; kingdom Viridiplantae; phylum Streptophyta; class Pinopsida; order Cupressales; family Cupressaceae; genus Chamaecyparis; species Chamaecyparis obtusa. The sequence goes on from BSBK01009684.1 coordinate 111,821, forward strand.
ATGACCAAGCAACAAACCAATACCTCAATGCGGTTGAACCCTCTTTCACCAACGAACTCAATACGGACATAATGACCATAGCAAGGGTCCAATCTCTTAGTCAAAAAAAGAAAAAAATGAAAAAAAATTAAAAAATGAGAAGTTCTATTGGTGAAAACCCAACTGTGGCACCATTAGAACCAAAAACAATGAAAATAAAAGACGTTTCTTTTGGTGAAAACCCAACTGTGGCACCATTCGAAGAGAGATTGGACACTTTGCCTGAACATGAAGAAGAACAGTCATCTATTCTTATAGAACCAACATAAAAAGTTAACATTGGTACATAATTAGAGCCAAAGGTTGTACACTTGGCTACATCACTTACATCTCTTGAAAGAGAGGACTTTATCAAATTCTTCCAAGAACAACAATTAAATTTTGCATGGTCATATGTCGATATGCCTAGACTGGATCCTGATTTCATAATGCATCATCTGAATGTTAGACCCGGAGTTAAACCTGTGAAGCAAAAACTAAGGAAAATGCACCCACATGTGGCTCTCCTAGTCAAGGCAGAATTGGAAAAATTGTTAAAGGTGGGGTTCATAAGAACAATAGCATATGCTGATTGGATCTCTAACATTGTGCCGGTTACTAGGCATGATAAATCTATCTGTGTGTGTACGGATTTCAGAGATTTAAACCTTGCATGTCCCAAAGATGACTTCCCATTGCCAAGCATTGATACCATAGTGGATTTGACAGCAGGTCACGCAATGTACTCATTAATCGATGGATTTAGTGGCTACAACCAAATAAAGATTGCTCTTGAAGACCAAGAAAAGATAGCATTTACTTGCCCTTGGGGTACTTTTTGTTGGAATGTCATGCCCTTCGGTTTAAAAAATGTTGGAGCTACATATCAAAGGGCCATGACAACTATTTTCCATGACATGATGCACACTTTCTTAGAAGATTATGTGGATGACATTCTAGCAAAATCCCACAATAGAGAAGAGCATTTACAAATCCTAAGAAAAATATTCATTCGGTTAGAACAATTCAAAGTTAGATTAAACCCAAAGAAGTGTGCATTTGGTGTCAAATCTGGCAAGTTATTGGGTTATATAGTGTCAGCAAAAGGCATTGAAGTTGATCCTAAAAAAGTACAAGCCATTCTAGAAATGGAGATTCCAAGAAATATTAGCCAAATGAGGTCACTACAAGGAAAGATTCAATCAATGAGGAGATTTATCTCTCAATTAGCAGAAAAGTGTCACTCCTTCACCAGATTGTTACACAAGGACACTACATTTATGTGGGATGAAGAATGTGATAAGGCCTTTGCTACTTTGAAGACTTATTTGATAAACCCACCTATTCTTATGTCACCTATCAAGGGTAAAGAACTGTTGTTATACATATCAGCCACAGAAAGGTCTCTAGGCATATTGTTGGCACAAGAAAATGAGCAAGGAAAAGAAAGGGCAATCTACTATCTTAGTAGAACCTTAATAAAATATGAAATCAATTATTCATTCATGGAAAGAGCATGTCTAGCAGTGGTTTTTGCATCTCAAAAACTAAGACATTATATGTTGATGCATAAGATCAAATTAATTGCCAAGATTGATCCTCTCAAATACTTGCTAAGTAAAACTACCTTAACAGGTAGAATGCAAAATGGGTCATGATCCTAAGTGAATTTGATATTGAATATGTTGATAGAAGAGAAATTAAAGGACAAGTGATAGCAGATCACTTAGCAGATAACCCAATGGAGTCTACACAAACCATGCAAATTGAATTTCTAGATACAGAAATTGTCAACATAGAAGCAAAGACATGGAAATTATATTTTGATGGATCTTACACACAAGGAGGTTCTGGAGTAGGTATATTATTGGTTACCCCTCAAGGGTACACCATTCCAAAGTCCTATAAACTCTTATTTCCATGCACCAATAACATAGCGGAATATGAGGCATTAGTCATTGGCATCAAAATGGCTTTAGAATGGAATATTGCAGAATTACAAGTGTATGGGGATTCCCAACTCATAATCAATCAGGTTAATAATGAATACAATACCAAAGATATAACATTGATGAAATATAAAACTTTGATTGATGGATGGAAGAAGTACTTTTCTTTGATCACATTTGAACAGATTCCAAGAGAAAATAATAGAGCAGTAGATGCCATGGCTACCTTGGCTTCATTGTTACAAAAACCAGATCAAAATGAAAACTATGAGTTCTTGGTGGAAGAGTTGGTAAAACTGGCATTCAACCTTCCTGACACCCAAATTGTTGCTCTTTTACATGGACATGACTCTCCTTGGTATGGACCCATCTATACTTACCTTAAAGACCAAGTACTCCCCATAGACCAAACTCGTGCCCAAAAATGTAACTTCATATGCCAAGCCACCCGTTACCTAATCCTTTCAGACACATTGTATTGTAAGGGTCTTGATGGGACGTTACTTAGATGTCTAGAGGAAGAAGAGTCTAAGTTAGCTTTACATGAGGTCCACGAAGGCATTTGCGGGTCACACTCAAGCGGTCTTAATCTAGCTAAGAAAATCCTTCGTTTAGGGTACTTTTGGACAACATTAGAAAAGGATGCTTGTTAATTTGTGAAGACATGCAGCAAATGTCAATATCATGGTACTATGATACATGCACCAGCTCAAGAATTACACCCATTCATTACACCATGGCCTTTTTATCAATGGGGTTTTGACTTGATTGGAATCATACATCCTCCATCTTCAAACGGACACAAGTATATCATCAGAGCAATAGAATACTTCACCAAATGGGTGGAAGTAGTTCCATTAACAATAGCAACCGGTAAACAAATTTCAATGTTCATTTTGAACCACATAATTTGTCGCTATGGTATTCCACATGCCATTATCATGGATAATGGGAAACAATTCAAAAATCAGGATATTGATGAACTTTGCATGACATTTCACATTACACATCATTCATCATCCATTTATTATCCACAAGGCAATGGACAAGCTGAAGCAACGAACAAAAATATCCTCAAAATATTAAAAAGATCAGTTAACAAATCAGGAAGAGATTGGCACGTGCAAATAAATCCCGCACTATGGGCTTACAGAACTAGTATCAGAACACTTACAGGAGCCACCCCATTCTCTTTAGTCTATGGAACCAAAGCAGTTCTACCATTAGAAGTTGAAATTCCATCTCTACGGGTTTCATTAAGAGGATTGATCACTGATGAGGATTATAGGATTGCCAGACTACAAGAAATTGGAATTGTTAGAGGAATATCAAACTCAAGCTTATGAGCATTTAAGAGTTTATCAAAATAGGATTGCATGCAATTACAACAAACACATCAAACCAAGAACTTTTCAAGTAGGAGACTTGGTACTAAGAGAAAATCCCAAAAATCAAGCTGAAAGGGAAAAGAAAGGAAAGTGGGAAGCTAATTGGATAGGCCCATTTGTGATAGTGTCATCCTTTGGAGCTGGAACATATAAGTTATCAGATTGTAATGGTGAAGAATTACAAGAACCCATAAATAGCATCCATTTGAAGAGGTTCTACACCTAAAGCAGATGAAAGAGTATAAAGAGTATCAGATGAGAGAGCATCATAATTATTGTACATAATTGAAAAGGGATCTTGAAAATACCAAAAACATTTGATAATGGAAAATCCAAAAACATTGGAAAAGAAGAAAGATAAAAAATAGTGGAAAATTGAGCATGAAGAAAGCAAAAAAAATTGAAAAACTATCTCTTGGTGAAAACCTAGCAAATAGGCGCCAAGGTGATAAAGAAAAATACAAAAATAAAAATAAAAATGGAAAATACAAAAAAAGAAAAAATGAAAAATACAAAAAAAATGAAAAAGAGAAAAAGTGCCTTGGTGAAAACCTAGCAAATAGGCACCTCGGTAGCAAAAAAAAAAGGAGAGCACCCAAAGGTGAAAACTTGGCAACAAGCACTTTTGGTTCCCTTAAGTCATTTCTTTCCTAGCCACATGTGTACATAATGCATCTCATCATCCCATTTGTCTAAACCTTCATTGCATCCATCATTTGTACATAGTCATAATAACATTTTGTAGCATCATCCTTTGCATTGCCCAAAGTTGTCAAAACTGATACATCAAATACTTGGGGGCAGCATAAACGGATTGGAAAGTGGGTACCTCAAAAAGGGTTCAAATGAGCAACATTCAGTCAGAAGAAAAAAGGGATCAACATTTTCAGAAGAGAGATCAGATTTTTGTAAACCTTTGATTGATATCATTGTTTACTAACCAAGAAGTTGACTACCACAACAAAATCCTTGAGCCTAAATTGACTTATTATTCAGGATTAAAAATCAAACATCATTCCATGATCAAAACACTTGGAAATATTTTTTGAAGATCAGAAAATAATGCAAAACACCTAGATAGATTCTTTTGAAAGGTTGGTTAAAAAATCTGTTTACTTACATTAATTCAATTTGTATCAAGTCTTTTTAGCTAATCAATGATGTTTCGACTCGATTGGCAATGATGGAGACATGATATTTTTCTTGACTATGAAGTGACTGTTTGGAGGAAGATTCATTGCCTTATGAGAATTCATCTAAAGACATGGTCATCAAAGAACCATCGAGGATTATCTTATAAAACAATGAGTTAACCTTTGTTTGTTTACGCAACCGGATACCTTGGATATTTAGATTCTTCATATCTAAATGACAAAATCCACTTGCAACATAGAATCTGACAAAATCAGTATTCGTACTCTCATGATTGTGGGTAATCAGTGATAGTCGTATCGATGAGACCGATGGGAAAGCAAAATAGAGGTTACCATATGAGCAATAAAAAAGCGATATTCATATCATCATGTCAGTGGGCAATGGTGATTGTATTGACTTTCTGGTCCCAAGTGCTCAATGATGAAAATATATCCTCAAGGCATTTATTTGCTAAAAGCTAGTGACACTTAGCTGCATTCATAAAAGGTTAAATGCATTCTCATGTTAGATTAATTGCACATGCATTTTTTCCCAAGGGTTTCATTTCACATCAAAAAGGGGGTACATAACATCATCAACAAGGTTAAATCAACAAGGACAACATCACTTCAATATCATCTTTTCTACAATAAAAACATGAGATTATACTTTTTGCATTCATTCCATATCATTAATCATTACATAGATATATTATCAAGGAAAAGAAGGAAATAATCATTTACATGTGCATCCATACAGATTGTATACATGAGAAATAACATATCAAAACTGCATCCATACATGAGAAAGAAATGCATCCATATATCTATATCATACATAAGATACGTTGCATTCATAGACACATCCATCCAAAAACAAATGCATTAGATAAACACATATAGCAACATCTAAAGGTAATCTCATATATCATCAAGTAAAAGTAGGAAAGATCATAAATGTCCTCATATCACATGTCTACTAAAAAAAAAAAACTCAATGCATCAAGTATAACAATGATATCATAAATCAACTCTATAATCGCCCATCAAAGGGGCATCAATGTCAAACAAGTATCAAAGTACAACTGGAAAGGTGACACCAAGGTCACAAGAATATGGTACAACATCAAGTATCTCAGCATTAATACAAAAATGATCAATAAGAGCACTCATAGCTCAACTCTCGTCACCACTGGGAGGAGGTCCTGGAGGAGGCTGTGGAGGAGGCTGTGATGGAGGCTGTTGAGGCGACTGAGGAGGCATCTGACCAACCATAGCAACAAGGAGAGGAACCAATGGAGCCAAACCTGATACTAACTGCTGAATCATAGAAGACATTTGTGACACCTCTGTCCGTAATGCTCCCACATCTACTCGCAGCTGGGTAGTACTAGAACTCTCCCCAACCTCATAGGTACTCTGAGGATCACCTATATCTATAGGAGCTTTTCCCTGATCACAGGAAAAAGATGTTGGCATCTGTTGTGCACCTGTATCCTGACCATCCACGGTAGCCTACTGTAATCCTACTCCCGTATCCTGTCCTGCAACTGGATCCTACCTAGCAGCCCTCACATGATCCTGACGATCTATCCTCTATCTCTATGCTACTACAGGATGAGAAGGAGGAGGAGGTGGTGCCTGTATCTATATATCTCTTGCTCATCCTCTGAGTCTAATCACTGCCCTACCTCATGGTCTACCTCTGCATCTCCTCCCACCACCGACATCATCACCATCATCATCTCACCCAGGCACTGGCTCTACAGGGTCTGTAAATTGAGGCATAGGATGCTCCATCAACCAAGCTAGATACTCCTGAGTAACTCCGGCATCTCTAATGTGTAACCTCATATCCCAATCCATATAACCCAGCAGTGATATTTTCTCAATAGCATCATCGTATGAAGGCATGTGACCCCAAGTAGCCCGCTCTGCACTAGAACGAGCATACACTGTAGATCCCTGAGGCATAGGCTAAATCCGCCCAAACTGCCGTAGCACTCTGCCTGCCAAGAATCTCTCAAGAATAGAGTCGATCCTGCCAATCATCCATCGAGGAGCAAACATATACGGTAACTCCAAGCTATCCTCTCTCCAATCCTTGACCTCGACATATGGTCTCCAATAGACCTCATCCATATCATCAATCTAATGCCACCAATACTCCAAATGACCTAAGTGATGTTGTGTCACCATACCAGTATACTGCCATGCAAAAGGATATCCTAAAGGTTGATCTCGATCTGATATAGGATGACTGACTGGTAAGTGCTCCCATATCCACAGCTGCAAAATATGAATCCCGGCAGATAACGAAGCTGATCTCCTATAAACCACCTCATGAAGATCATGGTAAAGTTGTGCCAGCACACAAGATCCCCAGTCAAAGTGTCCAGGCTGATGTAGAAAATCCTCAATAATCCTGCCTTATCCCACTGAAAATCTACGACCTCGCCGATCAGGTAATAATACACCACCAATGATAGCACCTAATAATGCTGGTAAAATAGGAAATGAGGCAAACTAAGGCCATAAGATGTAATCATCACCTATAGACGGATCTCCGAATACTCGTCAACAATACGTCCCATCATATATGGCATTGTAATATGCTATCTCTCCATGAGTCAGGATCTGCAACAATCTATATACATCCTTAGGTGTAATCGTCATCTCGCCCTGTGGTAGCCAAAACGTGTTTGTCTCAGAGTGCCAACGCTCTGTGATAGCGGTAATCAAACCTCGGTTCATCTGGAACCGAGGAAGCTCTAATACACATAGTAAACCACAGCGCCTAATCACTCACCTCTCGGCATCAGTCAACTGCTCCCTAAGCTCCATCACCCAGTGTGGTACAGTCCAGAGGTACAGAGCAGGGACATCCTCCTGTTTAATCAAAACAATGGAATCACATGAGTAACTTACTATCAGGAAATCAAACAATCAATCATAGTCTTCAATTTAAATATACCTATCAGACCTATCAAATCCTAACTCTAAGCATTGAGGAAGGATGATCCTAGTTTTATGTCTCTAAGCATTTGAGCATAAAATGAATGGTCGATTAGATCCATGCCCTATCATTCATGATGAAGATTGATTAACCTTATTCTTCGATATTATAGTTACCTATGTCCTAATTCGTTGCTAAAATCAAAGAAGGGGAACACCCTAACTGAACATTCGATTGAATTCATTGACGTGATCGATATCAATCAAGTTGACACAATCGAGCAATCAGACGTCCTAGAAAAGTCTCAAATAACATAAAAAAAATAAAATTTCACTTACGCGACTTTTCTTTCAGGCGTCATTTCTTTTACCAGAGGTGACATCTATTTCTCCATACACGTGATTTTAATCATCCGCGTGACTTAATTTCACGGACGCGGTATAAGATTTTCCGCAGGCGACATTTTATTATTCAAGATTTTCACGCGATACACAATTAAAATGCTTAAAACCCTAAGTGATATTAAATTATCCGCAGGTGATAAAGGATTTTCTAAATGCGTGAGCAAACCTAAGGAAGGCGATATCAAATTTACCAAAGGCAACATTTAAAATTTTTAGGCGTAATTAAAAAGCATGGAGGTGACATTTCTTTTCACAAATGCAGAATCAAAATTTTAAAATGCATTAAATGAGGTCATAAATGCAACTTTCGAAACATGAGGAAAATTTGAATGACATACCGGAGGACCATTGGTCGCTCTCCGACTGAACCGGCGCGCTCTCTCAAACCAATGCTCGCGATGTGGGACCACCATCATGTAAAAAGGGCTAAAATCAGAGCTCAAATCTCAAGAGGGAACAGTGCAAATGAATAGTAAAATGAGGGGTTTTACCCTATTTAAGGTGAAATTGGTCCTAATAAACACTTAAAAAATGCACTTTGGACCTATTATATGACATTTTCATTAGCTGGGGCATGAATAAAACTTGATTATTTATTTCAAACGGTATCAGAAATGAAAACATATTGGACCAATCAATCAAAATCATTCAAATCAAGGGATTAATATGTTTTATTTCTGAGGGGGCATCAGAGTATCAAATGGGCATCACATCAAAAACATTTATCAGTGGGGCATATCATATCATATCGTATCAAGATATCAATATCATATTGTATCATATCAAGATATCATTTCATATCAGTTTCATATCAGGAGGCAAATCAATTTCATATCAGTTTCATATCAAATCTGCTATCATATCAAATCTATCAACGTATCAGCAATCAATTAACCCAGGACCTTTATCAATCAATCTAGGACCTTTATCAGTGAACCCAGGACCTATCATCAAATCAAGACCCATATCATATCAGAGGCATTAGAATCATATCAGCACCATCATCAGAGGCACATCATCATCATCGGGAACTACATCAATCAGAACTATCAGAGACAGTATCATATCATTGTACCAACTATAAGAGGTATCAAGGAATCACAAAACCAGGACCTGAATCAGATCATCATACTAAGAGAATCTTTGAATCGGTGTTCTTCGCACATCGACTCAAAGAGGGGCATTTGTAGACATGGAAAATTGGCAAAGGCTTAAATCGATCAAAAGGTGCATCAAATCATCAAAATAACATGAAAAATCAATAAATGGAACAAAGGCAATTCAAATCAAAGGAAAATTTAATTAAATGATTAAATGATTAAATAAAGCTTGAAAAGGGGAAAAACACTAAGAAATTGATTAAATTCAATTAATGACATAGTTGTTGAAAGCAAAAATCAAAATGAACCTCTTACCCTTCATGGCTAAATTTAATTACTTTAATTAATTAATAAATCATAAATTCTCTCAACAAAGGAAAAAGGAGACAAAATGGACACAAATCACTCACTTTTGTTGAAATGGTCTAGCCTTTTGAAACCATTTAAATGTTTGTCCCCCCATTTATGGACAAAGCAAAGCCAATTGACCTTACCCAAGCATAACCATGGTTATCTCACTCTACCCCCTACCCTTGGGAAAATCTTATAAATAGAAGGCATTTTGAGGCATTAATCATCCACTCCATATCTTTGAATTGCAGCAAAGCTCTTACAATTTGCATCCACATCACTCACTTAGCATTTTTCATTGATAATTAGCTTCAATTGTTGATCATTTTGTAGATTTCTTATCAAATAGAGCTAGAATTTGATAATTAGATCTAGTTTGCATATCATTCTTAGTTCAATTCTCATAATTAGAGTGTCACTAGTGAGGATTTGCAGCTGAGAGCCTCACTTACTACTTCAATTTAGAGAACCATGAGATATTTAGATTAATTTGTGCATTATTTATATTAGTTTGCTTTGAATAGTGTAAATTCTCTTTAAATCTTGTTATTTCATGAAGGTGTAAATCACTCACACACAATTTTATTTTTTTTAACATTATTATTTGATTTGGTTATCATTTTTATGAGGTTCAAAATAAGGGATTCATTTTGTGTAGTGTTAGGATTAGAGTTAAATGTGGTTTGATTTTTAATTAGGTTTAAGGTTAAAGTTAAATTTGGTTTAGGGTTGGGGTTGATTTTAGTTTAGTCCTGGGTTTATGATTCTATTTGCTTGATGGTTCACCTTAAATTTGTCTTTGGTTTTATTTAGGATTAGGGTTATAATTCTATTTACTGATTTATTATTATTTTTAGAAATAGTATTTTTTTAGCATTATCATTTGATTTTTATTTGATTTTTTCCTTTAAATTTTGTGTAGGATTGTGATGTAAGGGCAGGGAAGGTGAAGGCAAAATCAAGGTTAATTGAGACTGCTTAAACCCTCAAACAAGCCATGCGAAGAGTTACACAATGGAAAAAATGTAATTACCATATAAAATCAATGAAAATACAATGGATATGAGACAAGCAACTGGTAGCAACACTAGAGCAATTATATTAATCCTTCAACATGCCTGGTTGTGAGGCCTTCTAGGTTTTGGCCTTATACAATGAATCAGTGAAATCAAAATCACAACTCACATATTAATTCATGCACTCATGCTATTGCTATATAGAAATACTCAACACTATCTAGGACCTCCTATCCTATCTACATACAATAGCGCAAGCTCAAAATATATAGCCAACGAGGCCACAAGTCAGCCAGTCAGCCATTTAATTACAATATAGGTCCACTTAGGAAGAGAAACCAAAACTAAAGAAAGAAACAAAAAAACGCAATGTGAAGTTGCATTTAGGTCCACACATGATCTAAGAACAAATCCCCAAATGAGCAAGATCCAATTTTCCCGTAGAGAACCATGCGAGATGAAATACTACACATTTTGTGAGCGAAACTGGTGGAAAATTGATGCCCATGGAAAATTGTGATAACTTCCAGATCCAAGTGAATTAAGACGTGTTCCCTTAGGAGAGTGTTCAAAATTAGGTCCACAACATTGTATTAACTTCACAAGATAAGAAACCAACATAAACATTGGTGCTTAAAAAACATCACACTGGTACAAGAAATAGGAAATATTTTTATGGTGATGCAAGATTGCTCAAGAACCAAGATGCTCCTGCATGAGACACCTAGGGTAACAAAAGAATTGATGTACACATCAGGAACTACTCATGTTCTGACCTAAATCATAAATATCCAACTTAGCTTGTATAATCCATGAACTATCTTCAATTGGCTTGTCATTCCACTAAACTTGGTATTCCATGTAGTCTTCTCCTCTTGTACTCTTGCTCACTCTACTATTCAAGATCTTCTCAATGTTGTCTATATTCTTCATAGGATAATTCATATAATCTTCTACCTCATCAATTGTTTCAAAGTACTCAAAGATATCTTTGATGTTGAATATAATTGATATATCCATATCCTCTGGTAATTCCACTTCATAAGCATTTCCACTGTCAAAATTTTTCATTTTCAACTTGTTGTAGGTACCAACTGGAAATCTATTCTTCTTCAAATGAATCATAACCTCATCTCCAACTTCAAAATATTTTTGTCTCCTTCTTTGATCTGCTCTTTGTTTATATTTCAGATTAGTGTCCTCCAAATTCTTTTTAACCCCATCATGAAAAGTTCTCATGTATACTATAAAATCCCCAGCTTCAGCACTTTTTATTGTCTCCATAGGTAAATCTCTCAACTCGGTGGTTCTCTTAGGATGAAATATGGTAACAATCTCAAATGGTGTCCTCTTAGTACTTCTATTCACATAATTATTATAAGAAAACTCTACTTGTGCCAAAATTAAATCCCATTTAGCAGGATTATCTGCAAAAAAACATCTCAACAAGTTTCCCAGACTTTGGTTCACAACTTCAATTTGTCCATCTGTCTAGGGTAAAATATAAAACTGAACTTCAATTCAATATTCATCTTCTTCCAAAGTGTTTTCCAAAAGTAACCAGTAAACTTAGTATCTCTGTCTGAAATAATAGACTTAGGAAAATCATGCAATCTTACCACTTCCTTGAAAAATAATTCAGCTACATGCAATGCATCATATGTCTTCTTACAAGGTATGAAATGATCCATCTTAGAAAATATGTCAACCACTACCAAAATAGAATCATTACCTCTCCAAGTTCTAGGCAATCAAAGAACAAAGTCCATACTCACATTTTCCCCAGGTCTATCAGGTGCAGGAAAAGGGGTATACAATCCCAAATTTTGACTATTTCCTTTTGTTGTTTGGAAAATTCTACAACCTCTAACTATTCTCTATACATCCCTATAAATGTGTAGCCAAAAGTATCTTTTTGAAATTAGTTTCACAATCTTATCAATCCCAAAATGTCTAGCAAGTCTACCACTATGTTTCTCCTTCATTATGTTTTCTCTCATAGATCCTCTAGGTATGCACTACTGAGCTCCTTTAAATAACATATCTTCTTGAATGAAATAATCAGTCCATTTATCACTCATTATTTTTTCCTTACAAGATTTCCAAGGTTCTGCAAAATCAATGTCATTTTTATACAAACACTTCAAATCATCAAAACCAACTTCCTCAACTCTCATTCCTGTCAGAAAATTTCTTCTTCGGCTCAAGGCATCAACAACTTTATTTGACTTTCCACTTTTATGCTTCAGTAAAAAGGAAAAATTCTACAAGAACTCAACCCACTTCATATGTCTTTGATTCAACCTATTTTGACTTCCCAAATACTGCAAAGCTTTATGGTCAGTATACAAAAAAAAATCCTTAGGCATTAAATAATGTCTACATTTCTTCAAAGCTTGAACAATAGCATAGAATTCTTGGTCATAAACTGAATATTTTCTCTTAGAATCAACCAAATTTTTACTAAAGAAAGCTATAAGTCTTCCTTCTTGACTTGGAACAACTCCAATTGCACTTCCACTAGCATCACATTCAACTTGAAAAACTTTACTAAAATCATGCAAGGCAAGTGTAGGAAACTCTGTAATTCTTTCTTTCAATGTCTCAAAACTCTTTTTTGCTCCATGTGTCCATTTGAAATCCCTTTTATCTCGTCTCATAGTTTCAGTCATAGCATTACAAATAGAAATGAAAATTCTAATGAACTTCTTATAAAAATTTGCCAATCCATGATATCTTACCTCTCCAACATTCTCTTGTGTAGGCCAATCAAGTATAGCTCTCACTTTCTCAGGGTCCATCTTTAATCCATCAGCTGAAATCACAAAACCAAGGTACACAATCTCCTCTTTCATAAATGAACATTTCTTCAAATTAATTAGTAACTTTTCTTCCTTCAATCTCTATAGTACTTGTTTGATATGTTCAAGATGTTCTTCCTTACTCTTACTGAATATCAAAATGCCATCAAGGTATACAATAAAAAATTTACTCAAGAATATTATCAAAACTTCATTCATCAACCTCATGAAAGTACTAAGTGCATTAGTCAAACCAAATGGCATAACCAACCATTCATACAAACCTTCATTAGTCTTAAAAGAAGTTTTCCATTCATCCCCTTATCTAATTATAATCTTATGATATCCACTTTTCAAATAAATCTTTTTGAAATACTTCGCTCCACTCAAACTATCCTTTATGTCATCTATCCTAGGCAAAGGAAATCTATACTTTACTGTTATCTTGTTTATAGCTCTAGAATCACTGCACATTCTCCATTATCCATTTTTTTTAGGTGTTAACACAATAGGTATTGCACAAGGACTCAAACTTTCCCTAGTCAAACCTCTTTTGACAAATTCTTGCACTTCTCTATTCAATTTAGTCTTTTCATCAGGTGTCAACCTATGTGGTGCTTTATTAAGAAAATTAGCTCGCGGTATCAAATCTATACAATGACTTATACTTCTCATAGGTCGTAAACCACCAAGTACATTATCAAAAATGATGTCATAAAATTCAGTCAAAAAAGGTTTAATCCCAGATGCATATTCTAAGTCATCTTGTTTCTCACTCTTCCTTGGAATTAAAGAAAAAAAAAATTATGTTCTTTCAATTGTCTTGCAAACCTTTTACTATCAACCAAACATACTCTGACTCTAGTATAGTGACTTTCATCAAATTTTTCTTCCAAAGGAAATAAAACTTGTTTCTTTCCAGCCATCCAAATATTATACTAATTCAATCTACCATCATGCAAAGCTTTCCTATCATACTACCAAGGTCTACTCAAAAGAATATGAAAACAATCCATAGGCATAATATCACACAAGACTTCATCTTGATAATTCCCAATTTTGAATTCAGCAAGGCATTTTTCACTTACAAGAAGTTTATGCTCCTTCTGGATCCAAGAAATATGGTAAGGCTTAGGATGTTTCAATCTATGTAACTGGAATTTGTTAACCAGCTCTTTGGATGCCAAATTATCAGAACTTCCACTATCAATGATTACCTTGTAATATTTATCAATGATCTTACATCTCGTTTTAAACAAACTTTTCCTCATAATAGGTTCCGTATCAGCTTCCTCATTACACAAGATTATTCTTAGCATCAATTTCTCACCATGTTTAGGTTCATTAGACAATTCCTCAACTTCTTCACAAGCCAAACTATTTTTTCCATTACCTTTAATCTTCTTTGTAGAGTTAGTACATTCAAATGCTCTATGTCCTTCACCACATTTGTAACATGTACCTTTAAACCAAGATTTCTCTTCTCTTTTCCCACTATTGTTATTCCCATAGTAGCCAATATAGCTATGTCTAGAGTAATTACCTCTCTTAGCAGGTGCATCTTTCCATCCTTTATCTTGTACTACATTGTCAGATCTACTTCTTTCTCCATAGGATTTTCCTCTACTTTGAAATCTGCCACCTCTTCCTCTTTGTCTTTGTTCATGTCTTTTTGTCAATCTTTCTTCTACCTTAAAATAAAATTGGTATGCTTCTTCCACACTCTCTATCTTAACATACCTGATCTTATCTTGAATAGATGTCCTCAGTCCATTTAGGTATCTAGCTACCTTCTCAACTTCATCATCCACATGTCCACATCTGATATCCAATTTGTAAAACTCCTCAGTATATTCTTTCACACTCATGTCCTTTTGTCTCAAATTTTGCATATTTCTCATCAAAATAACATAGTAGTCAACTGGATGGAACTTCTTCTTCATCTTTCCAAGCATCTTCATCCATGTCTCAATCTTTTCTTTTCCTCTCTTTTGTCTCTTAGTTTGAAAATGATCCCACCAAAAAGTGCACGACCTTTCAACTTTGTGACTGCCATTGTAACCTTCTTATTATCAAGAGTACCTTCATAATAGAAGTACTTATCTATCTTAGAGATCCAATCCAAAAGTACATCAGTCTCAAGTTTTCCATCATAGCAAGAAACTTCAACTTTAGGTCTGGAGTTAGCCTTAGACAAAACTCTCAAGAGTCTTTCCTCATCTTGTTCAACTTCATGTTCAAGATTAGGTGTTGCCTCTTCCTCATCACTAACATCTTCAAGATGTGCACCTCATCTCTACATTGTCTCTATAGCTTCAAGCCTAGTTGCAATCTATCTCAACGTATGCATGATATCGTTATCATTTCCTCTACCATGAACAATTTTGACAATTAGGTTGCAACAAGATCGTAACCTTCTTCAAGTTATAGGTCATATATTAGATCTGCCACCCTACAACCAATCCAATAAGGTTCCCCATGATCCAATCCACAAGAAATAACTTCTCTTTGATACCACTTGACACAAGGTTAGGGAAGGTGAAGGCAAAATCAGGGTAAAGTGAGACTGCTTGAACCCTCAAATAAGCCCTGTGAAGAGTTACACAATGGAAGAAATGTAATTACCATATGAAATTAGTGAAAACATAATGGATATGAAATAAACAATTGGTTGCAACACTTCAACAATTATATTAATCCTTCAATATGCTTGACTGTGAGGCCTTCTAGGTTTCGGCCTTATATAATGAATCAGTGAAATCTGAATCACAACTCGCATATTAATTCATCAACTCATGCTACTGCTATCTAGAAGCACTCAAAAATATCTAGCACCTCCTATCTTACCAACATACAATAGTGCAAGATCCAAATATATAGCCAGCAAAGCTACAAGTCAGCCAGTCAAGTATTTAATTAAAATATAGGTCCGCTTAGGAGGAGAAATGAAAAATAAAGAAAGAAAAAATAAAACATGATGCGAAGTTTCATTTAGGTCCACACATGATCCATGAATAGATCCCAAAATGCGCAAGATCCAATTTTCCCGCATGGAACCACCCAAGATGAAATACCACACATTTCATGAGCAAAAGTAGTGTAAAATTGATGCCCAAGGAAAATTGCGATAACTTCCAGATCCAAGAGAATTAAGATGTGTGCCCTTAGGAGAGTGTTCAGAATTAGGTCCATAACAATGCATTAACTTCGTAACACAAGAAACCAATAGAAACATTGGTGCTAAAACAAACATCAGACTGGTACAGGAAACAAACAATATTTTTTTGGTGAAGCAAGATTGCTCAAGACCCAAGATGCTCCTGCATCAGGTTGGGGCTCTCTTTATTATAGAGTTGAATTTGGTTTAATGTTATGGATATGATTTAATTTGTTTTAACATTGAATTATGTTTATTATTGCAATTCAATTTATTTTAT
The DNA here is from genome assembly GCA_027943335.1 of Chamaecyparis obtusa. Lineage (NCBI taxonomy): Eukaryota > Viridiplantae > Streptophyta > Pinopsida > Cupressales > Cupressaceae > Chamaecyparis > Chamaecyparis obtusa. The sequence continues at coordinate 128,374 of BSBK01009684.1, forward strand.
TTTTATGACTAGTGTTCAAGTTCTTTTAGTGTTAGTTTTCATGTATAATTTAGTTTAGAAACATGCTTCAATTTGGTTTAGTGTTAGTTTTAGGATATAATAATGGTTAAGGATTAGGGTTCAATTTAGTTTCATGTCAAATTAGTTTTTTTATTTTTTCTTCTATTTGGTTGTGTTATAGTAACATTGGCTACAATTTTTGTTTCAAATTTGGGTTAAATTTACTTTAGATTAATGGTTTAATTTGGCTTAGGATATAATCACGTTCAGGGTTAGGGTTAAATTTAATTTAGTATTAATTTTAAATTTTCTTTAGTGTATAGATTGAACCAAGCATAGATTTAGGATTACATTTTATAAGGTATAAAATATTAAGTTTAAATTTGGTTTACTGATAGGGCTAGAGTTAGACTTAGTGCTTAATTAGATTTAATCAGGATTTGATTTTTGTTTATTTTCACTATTACACTATTGGGATTTATGATTAGGGTTAATTTTGGATTAATGATCAATTAGCTTTAGGGTTTGTGTTTAATTTTATTTAGTGTAAGAGCTAGGGCTCAATATTTTTTTACATTACACTTATGGTTTAATTTTTTCTAGGATTGGAGTAATGGTTAAAGTTCATGTACTATTAATTAGCTTTATGGTTGGGCCTAAAATTTGGGTTATTTCTTAAATTTAAGGTTAATGTTTAACTTAGTTTAGTCTTAGGTTTTAAAATATGTCTAGAATGAGAGTTAGTAGAGAAAACAAGAGTTTAATGTTGTTGAAGTGTTTACTTATATTTATCTTAGGTTTTACTTCAAGTTGGATTTTGATTTATGTTTGATTTAGATCTAAGTTTAGGGTATAATCATATTTAAGATTAGATTATAGTTAAGTGTATGTTTTAGTTTACTATGATGGTTAGGGTTTCACTAAATTTAGGATTTAAATTCATAAACTATTCAATTAAGTTCACAATAAGGGGTCAATTTACTTTAAGATTAGGGTTAGGGTTCAATTTACTTTAGGTCAAGGTTTAATGTTAAATTAGGTTTATAGTTTTAGTTTGATTTGTTTTTGTTAAGATTTTTGTATAATTTTGTTTAGGTTTATGATTAAAATATTTTTATTATTTATTAGGTTTTAATAGGTTTATTGTTAGGTTGTATATTTTGTTAGGTTAATCTTAATATTCTATTTGGTTTAGGATCATAATTTTTTATTAGTATAAAAATAGGTTTAAAAGGGGCCCTAAAACCCTTTACAATCAAATTTTTAGGGGAATATAGTACCCCACTTAGATGGGTAGCTACAAAATTTAAATTATTATAAAAGAATCTATCCCAAAACTAGTAACTAGGAAATAATTAAAAAGAAATTCTCATACAAATCTTCAGCTACCCCAAATATGAAAACAACTACGTCAAAGTCTCACATCAATGAAATAGTCTACCAACCAAGGAGATCCATAGGGTTTTGGAAGACTCACCTAACCTTAAAATTTGGTTTTAACATGGATCGCAAAACCATCATCACAAACTTTCTAACATTGGATTTCAAAATGGCTCCCAAAACCATCATCACAACCAACCTTATAAAATTGATCATAAAAACCCCAACTAAAATGATGGGGTTTTTAAGGTATCTCAAACCTCCATAGGTTTTGACATATCTTCCATAACCAAAAAATAGTTTTTAAAGGCTCCCTTAACCTCAAATGGGTTTTTAAAGGAACCCCTAACTATCACAATTAGCCTCAAGAGAATAACCATAGAAGATGTAAATAAAAAGGAGACAACCTCCCAATCCAAAAATGGGAGAAAGTAGAGGGTATTTAACAAGACACGTGGAACATTAAAAAATAATTCAAATAATGAATAAAAAAATAGTCATCTTCGACAAGTAGTGAGGTCCCAAGTACAAGGAACCTTATCTCCCAAAAAAATCATTTTCACCTCTAAAATAAAGGATACCACCTCTATAGGACAACCATCTTGTAACTAAGTAGTAATCACAAGAGAGCCACATAGTGCACTAATTAGCCTCAACCCCCCATCCATTGTCCACCTTCATGAAGGGAACTACCACCTCTATTAGGAATAGGAAAGAGGAAGAAAATAACATGTTCTAACCCCATGATAAAGTCACAAAAAAAAAATTGCATATCAATAGGGGCCAACTTCTCCTCTATTGAAGTCCTTCATGGAAGATTCCAAGCTATAATAGAAAAAAATAACACGAGAAGGAAATGAGAAGCATTAGGAAATAATAGGGACAAGCAAAAATCTACCAAAACCAAATGCTAACAAAAAATGCCTAAAAATTAGACTAGGCCCTCAAAAATTGCTTGCACCAGCCTAAGAAAATAGAAAAAAAGGATAATAAAATACACCAACACATGCAATTAGGAAAAAAATAATAAAGAATCAATTCTAACTTGTGAAAAATAAAAAAAATCCACAAGAAGGTAGGAAAAATTCCACAATATGAAGGCAAGGGAAGACATGAAGAAATCATACAAGAACCCCACATAATAGAGAAAAATGGGTAAAGAAAAGAAAAAAATATGAAGAGTGAAACCTAGAAAGCCACATGCACATACCACAAGAATAGATACACTAGAACACCAAGAAAAATTAGCACCCCACTCATGAAGGAAACCACAAAGAGGACCAAAATACACATTTCAACCAGTAGCCTAGACTATCCAAGCCCAATAAAAAATAACCAAAATGTAGAGGACACACTCCCAAAGATAAGCTAGAAAAAAAAGACTGCAAAAAGATCCCTAGCAAGATTAGAATACTAGGAAAGAAGGGAGGGATTTAGGTTTCCATTGACCATTTAAGGAAAAATATAGCATGGATACAAAGCAAAAAAGAGTAGGGCTTAAGAGAACAAAATAAAACTCCACAAAAAATTGCCCTATTACCAAGCCATCAATTAAAAAAAGATACAATGAAATAAGGGAGGTCAACCTTAGAAAAAATGAAGGGGACAAAAACTCCCCATATTGCCACTGATCCCACGCATGCTAACCCTCTTGAATGCATCTCTTGAATATAGAGTTGTGCCACATCTTGGATGACAAAGGAAAAGGGAGAGGAGAAAATTGACCCTTCCATATATAAGGAAAATGCACCAAAAGAAACCTCTCTTCTATAGCAAGTGTTGGCTTGCTTCCAACACCCCAAGTTTTGAACTTTTAAAAATCGGCTCCATGAGAAAAGTTCCTAAATTATCTTGATATCTTACTAATTTTTATTGCAAATGATGCTTTGGTAAAGTGTAATTTATGAAAGGGGAATGATCAAGGATGTGTTGAATTTGAACTTAGAATCTCAAGGTTGAAAGTTGAAAGTTCAAAATGTAGTTTGCAAAGTTCAAAGTTCAAGATTTAATATTCAAGATGCAAATTCAAACACCGCAATTTGGAAGTTCAGATTTCATGTTCGTTTCAACATAGTTTTTAGGTTTGGATTCTAGATTCATGATTGTAGTCTGGTTCAAGATCAATGTTTTATAACTTAATGGCTCAAGGTTCAAATCTCACCATTCAAAATGTAGATTTCAAAGTTCCAAGTCCAGCCAAGTCCTCTTTCAAAGTTTCAGATTGCAATATTCAAAAGATTCAGATTTCATCACTTCAAAATAATTAGGGTGATACAAATAGTGGAGGTTTCTCAATCTCTATATGGAGGATACAAAAGATCATGTTTTCATTTAACAAATGCAAACAATGAACATTCCATATCTGCACATAGAGAGAAAATCATTATTTGAGAGCTCAAAGGAAATCGATTCATGAATTTGTATGAACTCATTCATCCCCTCTACATGAAATATATAGCTTTAGATAAAATACAGTTGCTAAACTTCACCACCATGAGGCTTTCCTAACTTGATGACTTGGCATCCAGGAAACTTTATGGATGTTTTGAAAGGGATAAAACTTGTCAGTGACACATCTTGGTTAAGTAGAGAGGAATCTCCAAAATTTTATAAATCTCTCATGATTGATCTTCATTTGAAGGGAGAAAGCATAAAGTAATTCCTAACTAGTGAAGAATGGTCACAAAGTGTCAAGTTTGAAGTAGAGTGGACTACATGTGAATTATTTAATAAAATGTCTAATACTTAAATCCCTCTCGAACAAATGGTGAAACCTAATCGAATAGGAGGTCACATATGAAATATAGATATCTGAGAAATGAACAATGCAGTGTATTTGAGAGAAGAAGATGTTAAAGTCACTAAGAACAATATTTCAACAAATCTAATTTTGTGACAATCATATATACCCTCACAAGGTAACCAGTATGTTTCACCTCAAATATTAATTTTGAAATATCTCAGGTCAGACTATAGAAAGCTAGGTTTTGGAAAACATATCCAAAACTTAGGTTGATCCAATGGTGGAGCGAAAAGTTATGCCCCCACATGGAGACCCAATTTCTCTGTTAGGGAAAATAATGATTTTGATTCAGTGTAATAAGAGAAGAATGACATCTGGTAGTCAGTTGGCATGAAAATACTTTCCTAAACATCAATAAATATATTATTCTTATGATGTGATCCTAGTAATTCATTAGGGAATAGTTTGGAAACATATATACAAAGACTCTCAAGGGATGTTAGGGGTGAAGAAGGTTTTCAAGATGTTAATGTTAGAAATAAAAAGTCATTCAGGAATTAGTTATTAAAAATGATAATCATAACTGAAAAGTAAGTTGTTAGGAAGATTGTAGTTAAGCATGGAAAGAAAGAAAAAGGGAGGTCTTCTTTTTCTAGTGGTCAGTCGACTATAGGAAGAAGGAAATAATTTAGTTCAGTATTTGTAATAGGGAGAACAAAGGGAAATATGTATATTTTATTTTCTGAGTAGCTTTAATGAAGTTGTAGAAGTAAAATGATCTGTAGGTTGTTTTTGCTTTGAATTTAGAAATAAGGTGAAATTGGTACATCAGATCTGTGTGTCTGATTATTATCTTCTCTAATGGAAAATGATTAGTTGGTCATTTCAATCATATTTTTGAGTATTATTCTGCATCATCAAATCAAGTCTATGAATATATCATGAATCAGTTGGTTTTTGGTGTACTTGTGCTTAGTAATTAAAATATTTAACCTCTCCTTGTTTTCTATGTGATTGGGAAGATTAGATAAGTGGTTAGTTGGCCATTTTTTTGTTCATCTCTAAGTCTTTTAATCTATAATCGGATTCATTTCATGTTGATAAATGACTACCAATTTCCTTCGTGTCTTCTAGTTAAAGACATAATCAGTATTTAATTCATTGTAGATCTTTCTAAGAGGGAGTTGTACCTCTCAATTTAGAGGGTGATTACCAATACAATGACAATTTTTCCAACTGTTAGTATTCTCTTTTCTTCATGCTGGGTGTCTTGAGTCATTCTTTTTTATCTCTTTTCGAAGGACAAATCTATTTACTAACATATTTTTGGAGAATCTACTGTGGAATCGAAAACAAAGATCAGTTCCAGAGTTTTGGTTCCTCAATTTTTACATTATCTCTATGTGCAAGAGATTGGCAACTTTGTGCAATGACCATGCTGAATACAAGGGTCACAAGGAAGATGAGACCTAACCCTAGCATTTTGGAGATTACCCAGGTCAAGGATAAAGTGCTGCAAGATTTCTTTGAGCATTACAAAGAAGGCATCTCTCATGTTGTAAAAACTAGCCTAAGCATCAAAGATGATCATGTGTCCACCTTGCTGTGGAGAAGTTTATGTCACAAATTTCAGAAGCTAAAAGATCTGGAAGATTGTAAAAGAAAAGTGCAGTAGCTTTAGAAAGAACTAGAGATAGATGATGAAGAAGCTCTAGTAATTTCATCCCTTTTTATTTATTGCAATTACTCAGTTTTGAGTGAACAAGAAATGCAACAAAAAGCATCTCAACCTCATGAAACACAAGCATTGATGGTCACAAATGACCAAGAAGCTGAAAATTTGGTATGTTCAAATGGAAAAGGTTTTCTTGATTGTACTTCCCTTCCTAACTTTCAAAGTTTCTGTTTTGAAACTTCAGAAAATCATCTTGCTGTAACAAGTCTAGAGGATGAAATTTTTTAGATTTCTATACTTCCAGAATATGAAATTTTTTATTTGATGACAGGAACTGAAGTTATTCTTATCTTGAGGAATGTAGCAATCCTATTTTGGAATCGTTTCCTTTGCAAGATGGAATTACTTTATGTTGTAATGAAACTTATGTTGTAAGTGATGATAAATCAGACCTTGGGAAGCAGTCCTTTAATTCTGAAAATTCATTTGACAAGACAAATTTTGAAATAAGTAGAGAGCATGTTGAGAATTCAACTGAGATACTTCATCCCCTAGAAATATAAGACACCTTGGAGAGTACTTTTTCTTTTGAGAAAGAGATCACAAAGACAATCATGTCATCTACTCGGCAAGAAATGGTTCAGCCCCATGAGGATCAAGCAATGACGAGAAAGAATGGTGTAAGTGGAGAAATTTTTCTGATCTCATTCTTTTTCCTGAGTTTAAAAGTGCTGAAAGTTATTCTTTCTGTAGAAAATTTAAAAAGGGAAAATTTCAGTCTCCTACACCACAAGAAAATGAGCTCTTTCATTCTACTCGGGATAAGAATGGATATGATTCTCCATGTCAAATTATTGTAGCATCTAACTTATTGAATGAAACTTTTTGTGCTGAACATGAAATTAGTTTATGCCTCTCTAAAAGTTCTTTAGATTGTGGTGAGATTGCTGAAATAATGCAGTCCTAGAAATCATTGGCCTTCTTAGGTGATGATTCTTTGTATGAAGTAGAGATAATTAAGAGATTCTTGGCAGCCATCAAGAAAGAAGATCTAAAAAGAAAGATTCAGGTATGGATCTTCTAGATGCATTGATCTTGGATAAGGAATTTACAGATTTAGCTATAGCAAAGCAAGATGAGGTGATGCTAGTTAATGCTGACCCTATGCTAGATGAAGTTTATTCATCTTTTGAGGGTGTTTTAAATACTAAAAAAAAATTTAAATATGGGGGTCTCCTAAATGTTGATCATGGGAACTATGTTCCCTCTTTTGTGCAAATTTTTGAGCATTATTTTTTTCTGCTATAGGCTAGAAATGGTTTAGGAAGTTTCATACAAAGAGCTCAAGAAAAACTAGAAATCTATGATGAGATGTGGCTATTTGGGTATGATGATTGGTTCACATGGCTCTTGTGCAACATTAGTTTGGTTTTCAGCCAGGAAAAGTTTTCCAAATGAAGGTTGTATGAGTCTATCTCATTTAGCTGAAACTCTTTGTTCAAATTGGGATCATATTTCTCTGAGCCTATAAATGGCTTTGTGTAAGTACTCCTCTATAATTCTTGAAGTGAGGTCTTCTCACTTGTATATATTTGTAAATAGATTTTTGCTCGCTAAGATTTTGGTGGTGTTTAGTTTAGTTGGTTATTTTTTCTTGCTGGTAGTTTAGTTTTTTTGGGTTTTGCCCTGCTCTTCCCCTCTCTGCAAGTAGTCCCTTTGATATTTGTTGTATGTCAACTCTATTTCCCAATGGATGAGCACTGTTCTTTTACCAGAGAATGTTGGATTCTTCATGTTCCTTATAGTACACATCCCCAGTCATAGCTAGTTGTTGGCTTTCTTCCAACACCCCAAGTTTTGAACTTTTAAAAATCAGCCCCATGAGAAAAGTTCCTAAATTGTCTTGATATCTTACTGATTTTTATTGCTGATGATGCTTTGGTAAAGTGTAATTTATGAAACAGAAGTGTTCAAGGATGTGTTTAAATTGAACTTAGAACCTCAAGGTTCAAATTTCAAAGTTTGAAATGTAGTTTGCAAAGTTCAAAGTTTGAAATGCAGTTTGCAAAGTTCAAAGTTCAAGATTCAATATTCAAGATGCAAATTCAAGCACCACAGTTTGGAAGTTCAGATTTCATGTTTGTTTCATCACAATTTTATGGTTTGGGTTGTATATTCAAGATCAAAGTCTAGTTCAAGATCAATGGTTTAGAACTGAATAGCTCAAGGTTCAAATCTCATCGTTCAAAATGTAGATTTCAAAGTTCCAAGTCCATTCAAGTCCTCTTTCAGAGTTTTAGACTACAATATTCAAAAGATTCAGAGTTCATCACTTAAAACTAATCAAGGTGATACAAATAGTGGAGGTTGCTCAATCTCTATATGGAGGACAATAATATGAATTCCACTAAAAGATCTAAATTTTCTTTTTCATAAAGACTTCATATGGAAGAAAGTGAACAAAGGGGGGAGCAATACTTCTTGATAAAATATCATGTTTTCATGTAACAAATGAAAACACTGGACATTTGATATCTACACATAGAGATAAAATGATTATTTGAGAGCTCAGAGGAAATTGATTTGGGAATTTGTATCATCTCATTGATCCCCTCTACATGAAATATATAGCTTTAGATAAAATACAGTTGCTAAACTTCACCACCATGAGGCTTTCCGAACTTGATGACTTGGCGACTGGGAAACTTTATGGATGTTTTGAAAGGGATAAAACTTGTGAGTGACGCATCTTGGCTAAGTATAGAGGCATCTCCAAAAGTTTATAAATTTCTCAAGATTGATCTTCCAATATCATATGTATTGTCATAGAGGTTAAATTTGAAGGGAGAAAGCACAAAGTAATTCCTAACCAGTGAAGAATGGTCACAAAGTGCCAAGTTTGAAGCAGAGTGGACTACATGTGATTTTTTTAATGAAATGTCCAATACTTAAATCCCTCTCAAACAAATGGTGAAACCTGATCAAGTAGGAGGTCACATATGAAGTATATATATTTGAGAAATGAATAGTGTAGGGTATTTGAGAGAAAAAGATGTGAAAGTCACTGAGAACAATATTTCAAAAAATTTGATTTTGTGACAGTCATATATACCCTCACAAAGTAACCTGTATCTTTCACCTCAGATATTAACTTTGAAATCACTCTAGTCAGCCTGTAGCAAGCTAGGTTTTGAAAAATATATCCAAAAATTAGGTTGATTCAATAGTGGAGAAAAAATTTATGCCCCCCACATGGAGACGTAATTTCTCTGTTAGGAAAAATACTAATTTTGGTGGAGTGTAATAAGAGAAGAATGACATCTGGCAGTCACTTAGCATGAAAATTGTTTCCTAAACATCAAAAAATATATTATCCTTTTGATGTGATCCTAATAATTTATTAGGGAATCATTTGGAGACATATATACAAAGACTCTCAATGGATATCGGGGGTGAAAAAGGTTTCTGAGATGTTAATGTTAGAAATAAAAAGTCATTCAGGAATTATTTATTAAAAATGATAAGCATAACTGAAAAGTAAGTTGTCAGGAAGAATGGAGCTAAGTATGGAAAGAAAGAAAAAGGGAGGTCTTCTTTTCCAATGGTCAGTCAGCTATAGGAAGAAGCTAAGAATTTATTTCAGTATTTGTAACAGGGAGAACAAAGGGAAATAAGTATATTTTATTTTCTGAGCATCTTTAATGAAGTTGTAGAAGTAAAATGCTCTACAGGTTGTTTTTACTTTGTATTTAGAAATAAGGAGAAATTAGTACATCAGATCTGCGTGTCTAATTATTATCTCCTTTGATTGAAATTGATCAGTTGCTCATTTCAATCATATTTTTTAGTACTGTTCTGCATCATCAAATTGATTGTATGAATATATCATGAATCAGTTGGTTTTTGGTGTACTTGTGCTTAGTAATTAAAATATTTAACCTCTCCTTGTTTTCTCTGTGATTGGGAAGATTAGATAGGTGGTCAGTTGTCCATTTTTTTATTCATCTCTAAGTTTTTTAATTTGCAATCACATTCATTTCATGTTGATAAATGAATTCCAATTTCCTTCGTGTCTTCTAGTCAAAGACATAATCAGTATTTAATTCATTGTAGATCTTTCTACGAGGGAGTTGTACCTCTCAATTCACAGGGTGATTACCAATACAATGGAAATCTATCCAACTATTAGTATTCTTTGTTCTTCATGTTGGGTGTCTTGAGTCATTTTTTTTTTATATATTTTCGAAGGACAAATCTATTTACTAATAGCAAGGATGCCTCCAAATATAACATGAAAAAATAGAAATATGAGTGTGGCACCCAAAAAACCTCCACACATGACCAACCATCATAGAGAGAAGGAAAATCCAAAAAGATAACCACATCATTGAAAGAAAATGAAAATGACTAATGATAATTGAAAACAAACATATAACCTAAAAACACCAATAGTCAAGGAGAAACATAAACTACAGTAAACACATCATCATCATCAACTTCACCATATTCAAATACAAAGAATTCCCCTACATTACCCCTACAAATAGAGACCCGAACACTTCAATGCATACTTCCCTTCCTACTCTCCCTCATTTTTATCATTATACATTAGTTATTTTAATCAGTTTTGGTTTATTTTTAAGATTCTATCTGGTTTACTATTTTACTTAGTTTATTATATCTAAATTTGATTTGATATTTAACAAGGGTTAGGGTTCTATTTTTATTAGTCTTTTATAATGTTTGTAGTTCAATTCACTTTTTGGTTAAAGATTATGGTTTGATTATATATCTTTCAATCCAAATGTGAAGAAGTGTAATAGGAAAACACATCATGGAGGAGAGTTTAGATATATGAGAATAAAAAATAATTTCTTTTTATTTTGGTATGATTTATATTACATTAGTTGTTTAATCTATTTGAATGTTTAATTAGGTTTAGGTTAAAAACTTGGGTTAAATTTACATTAGTGTAACAACTAGGCTTCAAGCTTGTTTATGATTTTATTTTAATTTAGTTTAGGTTCAGATTTTAATTTAGTTTGAGTTAGGGTTAGGGTTCAATTTGGTTTATTTTGGGTGTTATGATTCTATTTAGTTTAAATTTATGGTTCAATTCAACTCAATGTTTATTTAGTTTATGGTTAGGGTTGAATTTGTTTTAGTATTATAATTTTATATTGATTTGATTTACATTTTTTTATGAATTACGTATAGGTTCTAAGGTTCCATTTATAATAATTTTTATTTAGGTTTGATGTTTGGATTTATCTTGGCCTAGTTTTAGGGTTATTTTTTATTTAGAATCATGATTAGGTTCAATTTGGTTTTATGGTTATGTATTAAAAGGTTTAGGATTTGATTTTTTTCTATCTTCATACCTCTCCTAACATCTATATATACATCCTCTATCATTACCATTATATTTATATCTCTGATATGGAAACCATCATTTCCTTATTCACTGCACTCTCCTACTTTCTATAACTATTTATCCCATTTCTCCCCATCTCTCCCTATTGATCGCTCCTTCTAAATCTCTCTAATTTATAATAAAAATATTTATTTCTCTCCCTTTATCTATCACTATTCTATCCATTTATGTATATACCCCCCTCTCTATTTTTTTATTTTAATATCTCTCATCCCCTTCATATCTCTATCCATCTCTCCTACCGTTTATTTCTATAACTATATATGTCTTCTTATCTCCCTCTCACTGCCTCATTTATTTCTTCATATGCATATCTTTCTCTACCTAAATATACTTATATTTTTATCTCTCTTGCTATCCTATACCTATTCTTGTAACCCTATTTTGTTGGTATGTGGCAATTGTTCATACTATACTATACATTCGCAACACTATTTATCTGGGTCACTTTGTAAAAATCTAAGTTGTAGAAGTTTTGAAATAAGGTTTGGTATAAGTGTTTATGAGTGGAGTTGTAGTGTATTATTTTATTGGTGATATTTTTATAAGGTTATATACACTAGATAATAAAATATAGGATTGTTGCAATTTTATGGATGTAGCTTATATCGGGTGAATGATAAAATTATTTATGTCTTCTTATTTCATTTTATGCATGTGTCTATTCCTGTATTTTATTTATCAAATTAGTATTTAAGTAGAATATATCCATATTATAACCCTAACAAGTAGTGTCATAGTGTGTTATATTTAGTTATTATCTACTATAATGTCTCATGGTTGATCAAGAGTAATGGTAGATGAGGGTAAGTTGAAAGTTGAGAAGTTTAATGGACAAAAAAATTAGTTATTAAAAATGAAAATGGAGGACTATCTCTATCGAAGTGATTTATGGTGCCCATTAGAAGGAAAATCCAAGAAATTCAAAATAGTGTTTGATGAGGAATAAAATATTTTTTATAGGATGGAACTTGTCAGTATTCATTTAGAAATGACACAACTGGTGGATTTTACTATTGTAAAAGAAAATATAACTAAAGAGTTTATGGAAATTTTATTTAATATGAAAATGGTAGAAAATGTGTCAGTTGATCATAATTTAAATGAGATTAATATAATTATGAGTCAATTATCTTCTATAAATGTCAATTTTGATGAAGGAATTAGGCACTGTGGATTCTTTTTTTTTTTTTTTCCTCTTGAATGATGTGATGAATGTTTAATAGATATTATTCGTTATGTTTTTTATTTGAATACATTAAAATTTGATGATTTTTTAGGTGTTATTATGAGTGAGGAACTTTATAGGAAAATATAAGGTTTAATGTACACATAATGCAGTGGTTTGAATGTAAAAAGTAGGGGTAGAACAAAGGAAAGAGGAAACAATTTTAGAATTCATGGGAACTCATGAGGAAAATAAAAGGATTATATGCCATGGAATCTAGAGTCAAGAAGGAGTATTGGTATCATGGTCAACTTGGTGATTTGAAGAAAGATTATTGGTCTTCGAAGAAAAGACACACAAAAGATGGTAGTAATGAGGAAAATGTGGAAAGTAATAAATCTAATGAGGATACTTTGGCTATTTTTCTTGATAATGATGATGATTCTTGAGTACTAGATTCATGGGATTCATGTCATTCTACCCCCCCCCCCCCCCCCATAGAAGTTATTTTCTTGATTATATCAATGAAGATTTTTTGTTTCTTAATTTGGGTGATAATGAACCTTTTCATATTGTTGGAAAGAAAACAATAAAGATTAAGATGAAAAATCAGAATCATTGGCTACTACCTTAGGTAAGGCATGATCCAAGGTTAGGAAAAAAATTAATTTCTATTGGGCAACTAGATAATGATGGTTGCATTGTTACATTTGCTGACAAAAATTGGAAAGTTACAAAGGGGGCATTAGAGGTAAAAAAAAGTGTAAAAGTAGGTATGTTATATCTTTGTATAGGTCATACTATTCCTTCTAAATTAATTATAATAGAGGAAATTCAATATTTGGGAATAGTTTCTACATTTAAGTCAGTACAAAATTAAACAATTTCCATTGATTTTGAAATAAGACTTTTGCACAATAGACATGGACACATGAGTGAAGATGGAATGAAATTAATTCATTCAAAGAAAGTTTTACTAGGTCTAAAATGTCTCAATATGGATTTCTCTAAAATTTGTGTATGGAAAATGATGTAGAACCAAGGAGGGATAATAGGCAATTGACATCATGCTTAACGTAAGCAGTGACTAGAATGTATGTGAAAACCTAGAATGGGGGTTGTGTGGTCATGGAAGGGAATAATTTCACTATCACAGAGGTGGTCATATCAAATGTCACTGGAATTCCCATTATGGGTAAAAAAATTTACAGGCACCAAAAAATCTCAGACTTTGTGGTCAATTATTTTGTGAGGGATCAAGATGAGAAGAAATCCACCATCAAAGTGGGCACTCACTACCAATCTGAAGGGATTAAAATGTTGTGGAGATTCATCCTAAGAGCTCTTATCTCTTATGTGATGCTAGACACCAGGTTTGATAGGATAAGAACAAATCATTTTGTTTTGATGAAACACCTTAGACATGGTATGAAGGTCTCCACCCCTTTCTACTTTTATTCTTCTATTAATGAAAATATTAACTGCTATAGGGATAATGATATTGCTAACCCTTCATTTTATGAGGTTTCATTACTTTTGATTTATGAAAATTTCAAAGTCCAAATCTTGGGGAAGCAAATTGTTGTTAAGGAGGAGAGAGAGGATGTTTCTGGTTCTAACTATGTCCCCTCAAACAATGAAGATAGTGTGGGTTTGTACTCGAAGGACCAGGTGAGACCAAAAACAAGAAGCAAGGTCCTTCCTCTAAGAAGAGAACTACTAGCTCTGTTTAAAAAGATAAAGCCTACAAAAAAGAGGAAAGAACTATTATTTCTTCAAATGAGGATTATAATGAGAATGAGGAAGGGATGAATATAGATGATGAGGATGAGATTTCTAGTGGCAAAGACAAGAAGAAAAGAGATCTTTCTACCGTGAACAAAAAATTAAGCTCAGGGGTGAAAGCTTTGACCTATTGTCTCCTAAGGAAAGGGTTGTGAGTGAAAGAAAATCCCCCTTGTGGTTTCCATGAGAGTATCTAGGATTCTAATCCAGATGAACCAGAAGATTACCAGGGAGGCCCTTCTTCCTAGTCTCCTAATCCCCACTACTCAGTAGAAGATAAGGATTAGATCAATGAGGAGTATCACAAGAATGATTTTGTCAAGGGGAAAAAATTTTGGCATTATTTCAATGTAAATACTGTGAGGATGGGGATTATTAGAGAAGCCATTAATCCAAACTTTCTTGAGAGTGAGGATGGTGGGATTCAGAAGGAGTAGTTGATTGATTGAGCTTTGGTTTTCCTTAGTGATTACGCAAGAGAAATGGAGCTTAAACTCATCAATAATGACAAGAACAACATGTTGGACAATTATAGGTCTATTAAATAGCTCTATCACAAATTGGGGGATCTCAAGGACAAAATGCACAAGAATGATAACAATAATGATAGAAGAGCTACTAGGCATTTCAAACGCCTAGAAACTAGGGTTATCAAGATCGAGGAGAAAATGCAGAGTCTTGATGATACTCTCAAAGGCATCGTCAAGAAGAGATTCAATATAATGAAGGCTTCTAATGAGAACATAAAGCTTCTCATTGAGAAAATGGAAGAAAGTCCTGGAGGGAAAGAAGTGTAGACCATAAAAGAGGAAAAAGAGAAGAAGCCAGATGAAGGACCAGGAAAGAGAACTAGGGCTAGATCCAAGAAGAGCGAGGAAGATGAAGAATCCTTTGTCATCCACAAGATCAAGGAGCCTATTGAGAAGATGGAGCTCCTTGAGTCTAATGTAGCCACAATGCTTAGGAATTTCTCATGACTTTCTTATCTAGTATTTTTTGTATGTCTCTATTTTTTGTTAGCTTCATCTCTATTTTGTTTGTTCTCTTAGCCTAGATAGTGGCCTGCTTCATTTTTAGATTATGATGTGTTAAGACTTGGACTTTCATTGCTATATTTTAATTATGTATTGGGTTTGAGACACCCTATAAAACATTTTTAATGTGATAAATAATGTAGGGTTAACAATGGTTTCATATTCCTCTCATACACCCTAATATCCCTTGACAAGACCTCTAAAAATTATGGCTACAATTTTAAATTTTTAATTCATTGATCTATAGGGCCCCACCAACCTTGGGAAACTTCTTTAAAAATTAAAAAAAAACTATCAAACCCCTAAATATCTCCAAAGGTACTGATTCTCTCAATCACCATGACCCTTACACAGATTGCCTAGCTACTAGGAGCCTTTAATAGAGATAAAAATAGACCTAACTTATTATCCGTACATTATAGTTCAAAATTAATGATAGATACAAATAACCTTTTGGATGTTTTAAAAACATACCTCAAACTCAACCTATGGTTTTTTTACATAAATTCAACAAATAAAGGACTCTCAGAGTTTTGAAAGCCTAATTAGGCCTAGTTCAAAACAAAGTAATAGAAATATCTATAAAACTCCGAAACCAACTATCCCATTGATTTCCAAACATCACAAAAATAAGAAAATCCATGAGTTTTAGGCACCTAATCACTCTAAATCAACATAGGTTTCTATATTTCTCTAGACTAGTAACATTTCATGATTGTTACCCAGGAAAATCAGTCATAGGGATTGCAATTTCTTCTAACAAACAATGTATTTCACTCTAAAACCACCAACATTTTGTATGGGACCTTTCAATACCATCATTACTCCTACTTGTATAAATTTTCAATGGTTAACTAAAGAGTTATGGAGGTTTTAGCATCAAAACCCTTGTCATGGAGGGTTTTATGACTAATTTTACAAAATACCTTCAATCTCCCTCTATATATCACACTAGGGACTCAAACTTATATCATCAGAAATATAATTCATTATAAATTCTAGATAAAGAAGCCTTTTTATGAGATACTATCATGTGTGCCCATACCAAGTAGAATACAGAGATAGCTTTTGAAAAAAAATGTAGGCAATGAATTTATTTTAATGAACAAACTTCTTATGTATAATTGTATCATAATTTTATCATAACATGTCCAAGGATAACATTAAGAAAACCCCTCCTAGAAAAAGTGTAAAATCCTGGCGAACCCTACATTATTTTAGGGGGAAATTTTTCTTAACAAAGGTGATTGTTTTTTCAAATCTACAAATTTTCATAGTTTGTATTCGTGAGTTTTTCCCTACCAAATGAAAATTTTATTAATTCTTGGCAAATTATATAGTCATATGGGGAAAATATATATTTTATGAGATGAATTTTTTTTCTTTGAAGTAAAAAATTATAATATATGAGGCGGATGATTTTCTTTTGAAGGGAATAAATAATTCTATTGGAAATTTTTAGGTACCGTTTGAAAATTTATTTATTTTATTGGATAATAATTCATTAATTATAGGAAAATAAATATTTTATTTGTGATTTTCAAAATATGGGAAGCAATTTTATTGCATATTCAACAATGTTATCTACTATTGATAAGCATAAATAGTCACATCAACATGTAACCTAACAGTAACATCCATTTTTTTATAATGTTAAATTTATTACTTGAGACTATCTGATGATCCTAGATCAATGACTGAAGTTTAATTTTGGCCCCAATTTATTGAAGAAATTAGAGTTCTCTAATAAGTCACCAGAATGTTGACACATATAAAATTAATCTGTAACATAACCACAATCTAAATAATGCAACATCACTTCGAATGAATAATGCCTTAATTAATTACCAACTTTTCTACATGACTCTGCACGATTCTTGTGTTCCACACATACAGTCATACCTAATATTGACCATTTCACCATTTTAAATATATGACATGTATCGAATCTTACAACTAGTTAGTACTAGTAGTTTGCATGGACGATTGATAATGTATCACAGTTGCAGTTAACAAAAGAAATATCTTATCACTGACATTAAATTGGGTAATATTACCTATCATGAAGCTTTTTCCAATTTCATACACTCATGTATTAAATATGAAAGACTTCCAAAATTTTGAAGGAAAAATGAATTAATAATGTTAGAGAAAGAATTAAGGGCTATTTAGAATCCACACATACCTAATATCGATCATTTTACCATTTAAAATTTATTACATGTATCAAATCTTACAACTCGTGAGTACTAGTAGGTTGTGTGGACTATTGATAATGTATCAAAATTGTAGTTAATAAAAGAAATGTCTTATCACTAACATTAAATTGGGTAATGTTACTTGTCATGAAAAATTTTCCAATTTCACACACTCATGCATTTAATATGAAAGCCTACATAATTTTGAAGGACAAATGAATTAATAAGGTTAGAGAAATAATTGACGGCTATTTATAGATAATCTATGGTTCTTTCTTCTCCAATTCTCCTTTGGTTTAGGTATGCCTCTCCTAAGTACTTGAAAGTCAGCCTCTAGTTTAAGTCTTTAGGCTGTATAATTTTATCACATTCTAATTTCTGATATTCTGGTAGTGGTTTTCTAAAGATGGACAATCCTATTCATTTGACATGCACATCTGAGGAGGATCAGAAGGCCTTTTCGGGCTTGGTCTTAGACCAAACATTGGAATCAGTTTTCAAGCAGGTTCATTCCTTTACAAATGAGGTTATGAGGATGGTTCTCGACCATGAATTTCTAGAAAATATTAATAGATCTACTGAGTTAATACGAATATTGCATCTTAGTTTTTTGCATCTCTTCCAGATCTCGAAAGAGATAAGGTAGATATTCTCTTTTTGTTAAGGAGGGTATTCAAACAATAATTCCTTGGTGATGATGTTCAGGTTTCCATTTATGGACAAATAGAGATGGGGATCCCTTGGGCAAGTGATTTACCCAAGCTTCTCCAGCGAGGCAAAAATGTGGCCATGCAACCTTTTCTTTTGCACCTAAATGTTGAGCAGTTGGTGTGCCATAGGAAATGGGCACAAATTGGTAGGGATTCTCTTCCAAAATAATTTCTCTTTGATGAAATCATGGACTATGGATGGTTGCATAAATTCTCAGAGCTTATCATCTCTAAAGAGTTCTATTTAAATGGAGGATAAAATCCTTAGTGTTGTGTTACCCATGATGTTATGGCTTGAAATTTTGAAATCAAAGAGTTTCTATATTTTCTTTTTTGGATGCTAATGCCTTATAGATTATAGTATGTGTTTTTTTCCACTGCCTCATAACCTCCATCATTTTGTCTTTAAAGTTTTGGAGGGACTCCAAGTTTGAATATTGTAAATTTGTACAAAATATTAATGAGAAATTTTCAACTTCATTTCAATTTGTTTTTTATGCATTGGATACCCTATAATAGTAAGAGTTTAGTTTTTTTGGGAAATTTTGGAGGAACTATGACATTTGTAAATTTTTGGAACATATTAATGCAAATTTTGTAAGTTCGCTAAAATTTACAAGTTGCTATTTCTAACAGTCAAAAGTCAAAGCAAGATTTTTATAATTGTTTACTAATTAAGTCAGATTAATTATATGCCAACTGGAAAATTTCCCAATGTTCCACTGCCATATCGATGTGTAATAATGTAATTTCAATTAGAATACAAATATAAATAATTTAATTTAATTCAATATTAAAGTTTGAGTTAAACATTACTCAATATATTATTAATTATTAAATATTTAATTTTATTTAAATTTCATGACAATGAATGCCAAGTACCATTGAATGAGCACATATCAATGATGTACAATGGATTTCAAGATGAAAGGCAAAATAGACCCTATTTTTGCAAACCCATTCTAGAATCATGACACGTTTCCACTCACAGGGTCAACCGTCAATGTCATTCAATAATGATGTGTGACTCATGAGGTGACTAGGTGACTAGTAGTACTAACAAGGAAAAAATTAATGGGACCCACAGAGCTACGACAAAAATAGTGAGTAATAATGATCATTGGATGATTATAGATCAACGACCGAAGGTGTATTTGAGGCCGAAAGGGAAAATAAAACTCATTTTTGTAAACTTCTTTTGGAATCATAATGCATGTCCACTAACATGGTCAATGTCATTCGATGATGATGTTGGAATCATGAGGTCACTAGGTGACTAATAGTACTAACAAGGCAAAAATTGATGGGACTGAGAACCCCTGATAGTGACTAGTAATGACCATTGGATGAGCATAGATGAACAACCGAAGGTGTATTTCATTTGATTTGGGGAACGATCACCTCTAATTGTAAATGTCCAATGAAAACAAGGCACACGTCATGAATTAACCCTCATCTAAGTATAATTAAAATCTAAATTGAAGTAAACTACAAAATAGATTATTTAATAAATATTATAATTTGGGGTGTCTAACCAAAGTTGTAATTTCAAACTATTAAGTGACACATGTCCTAGTGACATCAAATATCTATCTTCATAAATAAACAATAAAAGTGACATGACTGATGATTGAATATTGTATATTTTTTTCCCTTTAGGTTTTCAATCTAAGTTTTTCAGTTCTAACTAGTATTGTAGATTTAGAAAGGGGTTTCAACTTATGGATTCTAGGTTAAGGATTGTGGTCCGAGGAATGCAAAAGAGTCTCTCAGCTCTCTTCCCACTCATAGTCTACACAAATTAAAATTACAAGTAAATATTAAAATCACAAACACCTACATCCCACATTTTAAATTTTTCAAATCTCATGGTTTACAAATTTACTGTTTATATTGTAGAAAAAGAATTAGGGTTTAATTTTTAATCATTGGTATGTGAAAGATCATGGTATGCCAAACTAGGGCATTAAGTGGCAATTAAAATTTAGAATATCAGGTTTAGGCAAGTTGACATAACAAATTGAACAAGTTATAAATATTATATCAAAAATATGTAAGCGAGAATGTGTATAAAATTAAATTTAGTTTCTAATATACTAGGCCTTTTTTGAAATACAATTATTCTATATGTTGAGATTTTCAAATTTCAATGTAGTAGTATAAAATTTTTAGAAAAAAATAAAAAGTAGGTGTATGTCTGACCACCTCAAACACAATCAAATGATAATTTTTTTTACAAGACTCTAGATATAACTAGTAGAATCATGTCTGGACGTGACACATATTTTTTTTAAATTTATTTCTAGATAAATAATTAATTATGATTTTTCTTCTATAACTTTTCCAGAATACAAAAACTCTCATGTGTGACCACGTTAACTTAGGCTAAACTTTATCAAATTGAAAACTTTTTTTATTTTTCTTGTAATAGGAAAATCATAGAATGTGACACATGTTTCAAATTTCAAAAATGTTATACAGTTTGAAAGTTATACCTATTTTTCAATAATTATATCAATCAGGACTAGAAAGGTAACAAGTAGGTGTATGTCTGACCACATTAAACAAAATAAAATGATAATAGTTTTTTATAAGATTCTAGATAAAATTAGTAGACTCATGTTCGGATGTGATGTATATTTTTTTGTATTTGTTTTAAAGTAAATAATTAATTATGCTTTTTCTGCTTCAAATTTTCTGAAATATAAAAACTCTCATGTCTGACCACCCTAAATTAGTCTAAACTTCATCAAATTGAAATAATTGTTTATTATTATTGTATTAGGTGAAGCATAGAATGTGATGTATATTTCAAATTTAAAATTTTTTATATTGTTTGAAAGTTATAGTTGTTTTTCAAAGAGTCTATCAATCAGGACTTCTTTTTCACATTGCCACTTTTTGGCATACCATGATCCTGCACATACCCTTTGAACCCCTATAAATTGTAGTTGTGTATAATTATTTCAATTTTCCTATGAGTAAATAGTGATAACATTAACTAGTTACCACGATGGGAAAATGATCTTCTAGGCTTGAGGATTTTTTACCACAAGGTGAAATCATTATCCTTTTTGGGGGATTGGAAGATTAATATGCTATTATGAAAGATACATAAAGAATTTAGAGGTTAAATAAAGAGGAAAATAATGTTATAGGCTCAAGGATTTTTTACCACAAGGTGAGATCCTTATCTTTCTTGTGGGATTGTAAGATTAATATGCTATTATGGAAGATAAATAAAGAATTTGGAGGTCAAAATAAGAGAAAATATTGACTTTCTACATGTATAGGTAAAAAAAGTATTGATAGACATCCTCGGAGAATATTCATCAATTATATAAGTTATTATTGACTTACGATCCAATTTTTTTGTAAAAGAGGTTGGATCAAGTTAGTTAGGCCGACCTTCTCTGAAGAGTGAGTCGATTTGGGTGACCCACTACCTACAATTTATGAAGAATTGACACGAGTAGATTTTAGATCTCTAAACACCAGGCATATAAATTTTATGATGCATTTTCCATGTGTTTCTACACATAGAAAATAAGGGAAATATTATGTATAATGAGGTTTACCTAGGTCAAACATTAATTGTGTAATTAATAATGAAATATAAATAAAATTAAAATGAAATATAAGTGTGCTAATACATAGGAGAGGATAGATTTGAGGATAGAGATATCTTATACATTTTTTATAATTTTTTCTTTGAATGTGATCATAACTTTTTTTGGAATAAATTGACTCCAAGAAACATAAAAGAAAAATCAAGATCACATGCGTGCATAAAGGATTTTGAAGCTTGACACAATGGTACATCTCAAAAATATGGCAAGGCAAAAATCCTTTAATTATTGAATTTTTGAATCATTGCATGCTTGAATGCTTGAGTGTGTATTCGATGATCAACTTAGGGAGGGAATCTTTGTTTTATTTACCTCTCCCTAGTAATCTACTTGTTAAATTAAAAGAAAGATAAAATGGATTTAAAATTCTCACTAAAACAATTTGATCATTAATTGTTCAAGATATATGCTCAAAGACCATGAAGTGAAACACCCAAGGTGACTTGCTCCTAGGAGATGGTTTGCTCAGGTGACCTACTCCCTCCTATTCATGACCAAATTGGGACCAAGCATCCAAAATATTGAGGAGATGCTAAATTTTAATGTGGAATTAAGAAATGACATGAGATTGCCTATGAGAGGCCATATAAGCTAAAATAGAGCCTGGTTAAGTGATAAATTGCATATAGATGCAATTTTTGATGGTACAATAACTATTGGATCAATTACCCCTAGTTCATCGATTTTCAAAACCTCCTTTACTAAATCAATCTCACTGCAATATATCCATCGAGAATTAGTAGAAATTTCCTTCACTACTTTCACTCAATTACTTCTCCTCTTTAGAACCATTCATTTATACTACTATATTTTTCTCGCATATCTTCTTTTTCATTTAACCTCAAATTATTTGAGCAATTTGGAAAACTAGAACTTTATAATTAAATAGCAAGTATAATGAAATTATGGTTGTTTTGGTGTAACATTGTAAGGATGCTTACATAATTCTTTCATTCATTAGATAAAGAATTGATATCAAATATTTTGAATATAAGAATAAATAGAGATTTGCGATGAAAAATGATTGGACTATTACATATTGGAGGCAATGCCAATTAATAATGTGAAGGATGTTCAGTATTTCCATTATCAGGAGCATGATTATTGGTTCCTTTTCTTTCTTTCCTTGGAATCATGACATGAATTCTGGAAAGTTGTTAGCATCTATGAATTCTTTTTGGGTGTCTCTTCCTTTTCTCTATTTTGATAGCTATAGTGTGTTTAAAAATTTAAAATTTATATAAAAGTTTAATTTTTTCTTTAATTTAATTTAAAACACTTTTATCTAAATAATATAAACAAAAATTTCATTAAACAAATTGTTCAAAAAACTATCATTGAAAATTAAGAAAAATCATCTTTTAAAAAATATTATCTAATCTTTTTATAATATTTTAATATATATGTTCTTTTCAAGAGAAACTACATACCTTGCACCCATTATAAATTTTCACTTCGAATATAATCAAATGTCAAACAATAGAAACAAATAAAATATTCGATACCTATTAATCAGGTTAAATTTGTTCATAGAGAGGTTAGAGTTTTAATTGTTTAATGGATATTGTGTCTTATATTTGAAGCACAGTTAGGTATTTGTGTATATTAAGAATACAGTAAGTTAAATATAGATCTCGGAGATATCATAAAAATAGATCACATAATATAGTAAGCTATATATACACAAAAATATAGATCCCATGATATAATTAAAATAAAACAAGTGATAAAGTAAACAATATAAACAACCTTTGGAACAACACTCAAGAATTGAATGCAAAAAAAGGGAGCTCTGCAACTTCCCGCCCAACCTTTGAATTCAAATTGCCCATTCCCATACCTGCCTTCCCTTGGGGGGAATCTTCCCCCTTGTAGGTCCCCACACTAGACTCCATGTTGGTCCTGAGACTATTTCCTCTGACACAGGACAGGTCATGAAAGAGTCAATAGAAGAATCCCAATGGGTGTCCTCTTCTATTGGTGCCCCTTCTTCCCCACCAAAGACAAATCAGAAAAGTGCTCTTGTGGGCAAGGCCCAAAATACTCTGGAATCACTCCTGGTTGATTAAATTCAGACTGAGGAAGGCATTGAACTTTCACTCCCAGATTCTATGGTTAGCAAGACCATGGATAATTTTTAGTTGGCATTATTCATTCATTTCTTTAACTTCTGACCTACCATCGAAATGGTCAGAAAGTGGGTGGCTACCCAGTGTAAGACTAAGGGGTCAGTGTTAGTCTATGGTATGCCTGGAGGAATCTTCCTCTTCAATTTCAACACTCTGGAGGATCTGGCCTTTGTTCTATTGGGCTCATCGATCTATGGTAAGTAGTTCCTCACCCTAGAAAAATGGAAACTCAAGTTCAATCCAGTGATTGAGCTGAGTAGGATGACTCCAGTGTGGGTGCGCCTCCCTGGGCTTTCACTTGAATATTGGGATGAACATGTGTTTAGGTGGATTGTTGACTCCTTTGGCACTTTTATTACGGTGGATCAGGTAACCTGCTCTAAGTCCAAGTTGGTGTTTGCAAGATTCTCCATTAATGTTACTTTGAATAAAACCCTCACCAACTTTGTTATTTTGAAATCCAAATTGGGCAGATGGACTTAGGCTCTGGTGTATGTGAATTCCACCCTCTTTTGCTAGCAATGTGACTCTAGGGGCCACACTAGTGAAGCATGAAAATCATCTCTACATTGAGAAAAAATAAAGAATAAGGATAAGGGAACCTCTAAGGAAACATCCATGATAGCAGATGAAGAGAAGGAGAAGACCAACCCCCCCCGATGGATGAAGTGTTGGAAAACCCAGAGCTGGAAAACCCAAAGGTGGAAGAGAGTGAGATTATCACCCCTTTAGAGAATGATGGGGTACACTATGAACCTAAGGGTCTTGAATCCCCTCCAGAGGTTAGGTTATTGGAGAACCCCCCGGTGATTACTCTAGAGACAAGTATGATTAGTCCTATTGAAGTGGAAGAACATGCTATTGTGGTCTCACTCGAACTAAAGTCTCCTAAGTCTGCTACAAAACTTCCTCCACAACCGGAGGAAAAGAACTACCCTCCCTCACCTAGTTCCCTAGGTGAAGATCATTGTGAGGAGGATGATGGTGGAGAATGGAAATGACGCAAGAGAGAAGAAGGAAAGGCCAAAAATGACACACCCTAACCTAATCCACCTTGCTCAATAACATGTAGAAGCAATAACATACAATAGTGAGAGAGAATGTAGATACTTTCATATATTATTTTAAATTGATTCATACATGTCGGGCTATAAGGCCTTCTCAGTTTCAGCCAGATATTATGATCAAGTACAAAACTCCTCAAACATACAAGGATATATAGATAATCTCTAATCTTCTATCTTCTATAAAAAAATGACTCTCTAAACTCTAACCAAACAACTACATCTATACAAGAGGCTGCCGAACTAAGTCGGCTTTAAGATCCATAATTAGCAGAAGAAACGGTCAGATCTAGGACCACAAGTTTCCCAATGATGGATGCCATTATTAAATCTGTGACCCAAATTAAATATACAAGTCAGCCTCAAGAAGAACTCAAAATAAACCACTCAATAAGAAAGGAAACCGAGCACTAGACAAGCATCACCAAGAACTGGGGGAATTCACTGAGCACCAAAGAGATAATTGACCAACACCAAAAAATAAAGGAAACCGAGCAACATTGAACCAACTCGGTCAAAGTAGGAATCGAGCAACACAAACAAACTCAAATATATTTTGGTGACATGGGATTGCCAAGGACCTGAGATGCTCCTACATCAGACAACTAGAGATGTTTGAAATGATTCTCTGAATTATGAAATAGGTATGATCCGAGCTACATCCAACTCAGACTTTGAAATCCATGCACTATCTTTAATCGGTATATTCTTCCACTTTACCAGATATTCCATATACTATTTTCCTCTTATACTTCTGCCAATTCTCTATTCTAGAATATGCTCAAGTTCTTCATTCTATTTGTTAGGATAATCCATTGGTACTGCCATGTCTTCTTCAGGTTCATGAAACTCATAAAAATTAGCAACATTGAATATAGGTGATATATCCATGTCATCAGGTAACTCAACTTCATATGCATTTCCACTATCAAATTTTCTCAAAATCTTGCAAGGTCCAAAATTCTTCATCTTCAGCTTCCCATATGTTCCAATAGGAAATCTTCCTCTACTCAAATGAACCATCACTTAATCACCAACATCAAAAGTCTTATGTCTTCTTGATCTATCATCTTTGTCTTTGTATTTTTTATTACTCTTTTACAGTTTAAGCTTCACATCTTCATCCAATGTCTTCATGTACTAAGCAAATTTTAGTCCTTTAGCACTTCTCTTTCTTTCATCAGCAATGTCTCTCAAATCTTATATACCTCTTGGTTGTATGCCATTTAAAATCTCAAATGGTGTTTTCCAATACTCCTATTCACTAAATTATTGTATGCAAACTCTACTTGTGGCAATACAGAATCCCAGTTATTTGGTGTGTCTCCAACTAAACATCTCAAAAGATTACCCAAGCTTTTATTCACAACTTTTGTATGTCCATCAGTTTGTGGGTGAAATGTAGAGCTATATTTCAACTCAGTACCCAACTCCAAAGAGTCTTCCAAAAGTATCCAACAAATTTACTATCTCGGTAAGAGATAATACTCCTTAGTAATCCACGGAATCTAACAATTTCCTTAAAGAAAAGATCTGCTACATGTACTACATCTGAAGTCTTTCTAAAAGGTATAAAATGTGTCATTTTATAAAATCTATCCACAACAAAAAATATATAATCATTACCTCTTACTGTCTTCGGTAAACCAAGAAAAAAATACATACTGATGTTAATGGAAGGTTTCTCAGGTACAACAATCGGTGTATACAATCTAGTATTCTGACTAACTCCTTTTGTAACTTGACAAACTTCACAACTTTTCAAGAATTTCTAAACATCTTTATACAACTGTGGCGAAAAGTGTTTCTCCTTAAGCAAATTCAATGTCTTATCAACACCAAAATGTCTAGCCAAACCACTATTATATTTCTCTTTTATCAAATTAGTTCTCATTTCTCCTCTTAGTATACCCAACTAAATACCTTTAAACAACATACCTCCTTGCATAACATATTCATCCCATTTAGTACTCTGTTGATCTTGAATAGGTGCTCTCCACTTTCTCCACGACTCAAAAAAATCAGGATCAAATTCATAATAATCTATCATGTCATTAAAGTCTAGAATTCTAATTTTCATCTCGGTCATCAAAGATCTCCTTCTACTCAATGAATCAGCAACTCAGTTAGTGACTCCCCTCTTATGCTTTATTACAAATGTATAACTCTACAAATACTCAACCCATTTCATATGTCTCTAATTAATCTTATTCTAACTACCCAAATACTATAAAGCTTTATGATCGGTATACAATACAAATTCACTTGGTATCAAATAATGTATTCATTTCTTTAGTGCTTAAACAATAGCTTAGAATTCTTGATCATACATAGAATATTTCCTTTTCCATCATTCAACTTTTCACTAAAGAAAGCAACAGGTTTATCTTCTTGACTCAACATAGCTCCAATTTCACTTCCACTTGCATCACATTCCACTTTGTCATGCCGAAAAAGTTGAGCAAAACACAACTATAATTTTTTTTCTAAAAACCTACTAATCATCTAAACTAAACACACTCACACAACTAGGAAGTGAAGCACTATCTAGCACAAGACCCTCTGTGCTCGCAAAATAGTGCAAGATAAAAATAGACAACTGATAATAAAGGAGAGTCTGACGATAGTCCAAAGGTCAATCAAAAGGTTGACCAAGTTTGACCAAAAGTCAAACTTCATCAAACAACTCTAAACTAAGCTATAAGGTTTCCCTTAGGATACTAGCTTCAATTGGCACGAAAATTAAGATAGTTGACTAAAAGTCAACTAGGGTTGACCAAAAGTCAACCATCATCGAAATATGTACAACTAAGCTAAAAGGGTACAAAAAAAGCAACCCATAATAATTTGGCACGCATACCGAGGTGTTTGACCAAAGTTTGACCGAGAGTTGATGAAAACGTCAACTATACCCAAACATGTCCGACAAGGTTCTACAAGGGTCAAAATATGTTAGGGAAGGGTTTGTGCATGGAAACCAAGGTTATGTTCAAGGTTTGACTAATGTTGACCAAAAGTCAACTATGCACGAGATTTGGTCAACAAGTTTAATAAGGTCAAATAAGACCTAAGACGAGACCACAAGGCAATGATAAGAAAATAAAATAAAATAATTAGATAACAACTAAATAATATATCCAATAAACTAATAAATAATCTCTTAATAAAAAAATAATCTATTCTATTTAAAACGGTTTAAATTAAATAAAATATAATTTAATTTTTAACAAATCTAAAATTGGTGCATAATACTAGATTTAAAACCTTTTTATTTTAACATCTATATCTAACTTTAATAAATCCAAATTTAAATAATTATAATCTAAATTCGATTTAACAATAAAGTTAAATCAATAAATATTTAACTTTAAAATAATTAAACTCCAAACTACATAATTTAGATTAACTTTTTTTTTAACTTATAAAATTTATCTACTACATTATTAATGACATGAAAATATAAAAGGATATTCACCTTAGATAGTACTCTTAATTTAAATCCATAGTCCTAATGCCAAGTAACTAACTTCAATAAAAAATAATAATAATAACAATTTACTCTATGTAAGTCTTTCAAAGTCCATTAAGTAACTAACTAATACCATCCCATGAATAAAATAAATCTAACAATTCTTTTATAAAAAAAACAAAAACAAATTTAAACATTATTTATTTAAAATTGCATCTAAATTCTAAAATATCTTTATTTAATAAACAATAAAACTTTTTATTACAAAGAGCTAATTAAATAACAAATCTAATTTAATTAATCATACACATATTTTTACAGCCTTAGCATAAAATCCAAACAACCTAAACTAATCCTAAATTTAAAAGCAACCAAAAAAATATTCACTAAATCAAATTTGTTGTTTTAAACCCCAAAACAATACCTGGGTGTGCTCCTACCCTGCGCGCGCTGCGCGAAATCCCAAATGGGATTTAAAAGATTTTTTTTTTTTATATAAACGTTAAGGTTGGTTAGCTATTTTTTGGTTTTGTTTTCTTCATAATAAAATTTATTAATTTATATCACTAAAAACACATATAATTAAAAAAGATATTTTATGTACTGGTGTAAATAATGATTTCCTGAATTTGAAAACAGTGGGTTATAGGATATATTTTTATTGAAAAATAAAAGTACCCGCTCAATCCATAATTTAAGCTTAGTATAACATAGGAAATAATTTTTCATTTGGGGCAAATTAATATTTTTTCTTAATTTTAAGAAAAATAGCTAAGTCCAAGAATTTTTACCTTATTTTTTTTTAAGTGCAAAAATAAATATTCTTAAAACTTATAAAAATCAAATCTCATAATAAGAACATAAAAAGATTATTATTTAAATTGTTCTACATCATAAACCATTTTAATATTCCTCTAATTTTCATTTTTTTAGAAATGAATAATCATAATATTTATTGCCAACGTAATCCGTTTAATGGGAATAAGTTTGCATTGAAATTTAATTAGCAACTTAAACCCTTGATCAAGAACTTTGTAAATTTGAAATCTTGTATCCATAAAATTTAAATAGAAATTTCAACTTTCCTTATGCAAATATGATCCATTTTACCAAAATTCTGAATTTTCCCATAAACAAATTTCCAAAAGTTTGACAAAACTAAAAGTATTATTTTACAAGAAAAAATCTCCTGATTTCATTATAAACATGAAACATGAAATTTTACAAGATTGAATTTCTACTCATCAAAAGTGTCAGCTCCAAGCTTCCGGTTGAACCTGCTAGAACGAGGTTGACCACAGAGGCTCACCTCCCAACCTAGGCCTTTTCAAGGCCACCCCCGAGCTTGGGGATCCAAAAAGGAACAGGATACAAACAGGTACTCACAAAACTCAAACAAAAATAAACATATATAGAACCCACATATAAAGCTTCCCAACACATGGTAGAACATAAGGAAGGTCTCCAAGAGGCCTTCCTAAAAATAGGGGTAGTGGTAGATCCCACAGTAGGAGAAAGCCAAGTATACAAAATAGAGAACTCAAGCCACACATGGACTTGAAATGACTATCTTCACAAGATACAGTCATAAAATAAACCTCCTTATCCCCCCCTAAAGCCCTTAGGCCATACTTGGCATCACGGGTATCATGAAACCTCATGTCTTTCCCTCCACACATGGGAGACTCTACACTAATTCTAGAGTCATTTCCACCACCCCCTTCAAGGTCACTCTGCCCTCCCAAGGGTGAGTGTGCCTTGAAGAATCCCATCAAAGATTATACACAAAATAAAACACAACAAAATAAAACTTTAAAAACTTAACTTGAAAATAATTTATAATTTACATAGGACTCCAATAATGGAGTTTCAAGCTCAAGAACATCAAGAAACTAAGAATTCTACTCTAAATAAGACCAACCTTACTCCAAAGCTATGGTGGATAGAGATTTTGAGAAGAGCTTTCCTTCCAAGTTCCTTCTCCAAAAAGGCTTCCTTGATTCTAAAACTATCTCTAAGAATAGAGAGTGGGTGAACACCCAACTCCTCCTAAAACCTTTCCTAAATAGGAAAACCTCCTAAAATGTAGGAGCCAATCAGAAGAGGGATAGAAACTTCCATTCCCTTCTTCCCACTTGCCTTCCTTCACCATAAATGAAGTTGAGTGCAAGTTTGGAAAGAAGAGAGAGGTTAACCAAAACCTCACAACTCTTCAATCTCGTCCAAAAAGAAAACCATGACTTTAGATGGGTCATTAATGAGTTTTAAGGCTCTTAATGGGTTGAAAATGACCCCTAACCCCTAAGGTATCAACTTGGGTAGCTAAAAATGATCGCAATTAGCTTATGGGAGCCCAAAAGACCCTCCTAAACTCCACCCAAAGTTTATGCACGGATTTCTAGTCTTGGTTGACTTCTAGAAACTTCTCAACCCAAGGTTAGTTGATCCTACCCTAAGGTTACACCCTAGTCAAGCCCTTGACCCACACAATATTAAAATACTTAACCTTGCCAAGACTTAAGCCACAATTTGCAAAATTTGGCACATTAAATAAAACAATAGACATGGCTAATAAACATAGACATTTGCTAAACTAGATACACTCATGCAAACCACATATACGAATAAAAGACTACACAACGAGGTCCACGTCTCTTTATACAAAGAGGACCTTGGTATGTACGATATAAACATAGGTTCCAGTATTGGATCCCCACATTTAGATCCATGGTCAACTTATCCTGCACACTCATTGGACACATCAGCAGGTCCAATCAACATGATATATAAACATAATACATCAATACTGCATGATTTAAACTATGTATGTAAATCAATCAACTAATCATAACTTTGGTTTCCCAAACCAACTTTTCATCGCAATAGTTTTAAAACATCATATGTAACATAATCGTAACTGAAATTGAAATATAACATGTAGTATCTCGAGTGTACCTTGATTACATAATCAGGTACCGAACATAAAAAATAAGATTCAACAGATCCTTAAATACATAGGTGTCAAAGTAGTCTAGTATGTCGGTGAAATGAGTACTGAAAACATGGAAAATATAATGGTAATAGTATGACTATCTGGTAGGTCTCATATCCTCCCCCTCTAGGCATGAACCTCCTCCTGGAGTTCATTAAAGAGGTGAGGATACTGTGACCTCATCTGTGTTGCATCCTCCCATGAAGCTGTGACCTCATCATAACAATCCCATTGGACTCTAACCTGGTCTAGTGCCCTGCCTCGAAGTGCCAGGGTCCGTCGGGCTAAAATATGAATGGGCTCGAGTGCCAGCTGTCCATCCGACTCTACCTGTAAAGAATCTCAATCTATCACATGAGACTCATCATAAACATACTTCCGCAAAACTAAAACATGAAACACATCATGGATGCGTGACAGGCTAGGTGGCAAAGCTAAATGGTAAGCAACTGGTCCTATCCTCTCAAGGATCTTGAAAGGTCCAACAAAACAAGGTGCTAGCTTAGAGCCCTTTCCAAAATGGATTGGACTCTTATGTGGTCGCACTCTCAAAAAGACCCTGTCTCCCACTAAGTAAGCACGATCAGTCCTCTTCGCATTGGCATACTTCTTCTGTCTATCCTGAGCCTCTCTGAGATGTTGCCTAATCAAGGTCACCTCCTACTCCATATCTCTCACTAACTCAGGACCAATAGAAACTCTTTCCTCGATCATATCCCAACTGAGTGGTGTCCTGCATAGTCTACCATAACGAGCTTGGTACGGAGGCATACCCAAGGACTCATGATGCCCATTGTTATAAGAAAACTATTCCTCCCATCGGGTCTGATGGTCCATAACATACATGCAAAGCATGTCTTCTAACAACTGATTGACCCTCTCGGTCTGTCCATCTGTCTCAGGATGGTAGGCTATACTGAAGTTGAGCCTAGTGCCCAATGCTGTGTGAAGTTCTCTCCAAAAGGATGAAGTGAAGAGATAATCTCTATCTAAGATGATCTTATGAGGTACGCCATGTAGCTTGACAATATCTCGCAAGAACACTTGTACCACAGATGGTGCAGTGAAGGTAGTATGAACTGGTGAAAAATGAGCCACCTTGGTCAACTTGTCAACTGTCACCATGATGGTATCATGATGATGAGATGACATAGGTAGACCAGAAATGAACTCCATAGATATGGTGTCCCATTTCCACAATGGTATCTCATGAGGTTGAAGTAGGCCACCTGGATGTCGGTGTTCCACCTTCACCCTCTGGCATTCAAGACACCTAGCTACCAACTCAGCAATCTGCATTCTCATGCCTGGCCAATGATATAACTATCTCAAATCAACATGCATCTTCTTCACTCCGGGATGTGCTGCATAAGGGGCTTTATGGGCCTCTAGCATGACAAACTCCCGCAATCCTCCAGAAGAAGGTAAGTAGATGCATCCTCTATGACGTAAAAGTCCATCTGACTCTAAGGAAAAATCTACATACTTCCCTTCAAGGGGTCTCTGAGATCGAATCATCTCACTCACTTTGGCATATAACTCATCTTCATGCAAGTGGTGAAGAATGCGATCTCTCAAATCTATGCTTGTAGACATAGAAGAAAGTTCATGCCATCTCCTACTCAAAGCATCTGCGACAACATTCTCTTTCCCCTTGATGTAGTGAACATCGAAATCATATTCACACAAGAACTCCAACCATCTTCATTGCCTAGCATTAAGGTTCGGCTGAGTGAAGATGTATTGTAGACTTTGATGGTCTGAATAAAGTTCAAAGCAATATTGTAAAAGAAAGTGTCGCCATCTCACTAAAGCATGCACCATTGCTGCAAGTTTGAGATCATGGGTAGGATAGTTGAGCTCATGAGTTTTCAGTTTCCTGGACTCATAAACTATAGGTTGTCCATCCTGCATAAGGACTGCCCCTAAACCATCTAAGGAAGCATCCGTGCAAACTACAAACTTTGCTGAAGGCTCTGGCACAACAAGAATGGGTGCACTGGTCAATGCTCTCTTGAGCTCTTGAAAGGCTCATTCACACTTCTCAGTCCACTCAAACTTCTTTCACTTTCACTGAAGAGAAGTGATAGGATGTGCCACTCAAGAAAACCCTTCAACAAACCATCTGTAATAGCTGGCTAGACCCATGAAACTCAACACTTTTGTCACTGAGGTAGCTGCTGGCCAATTGATGATGGCTTCAATATTTGATGAGTCTACTGAGATCCCATTATCAGATATCGCATGGCCCAAATACTTGACCTCTGATCTGAAAAAGGAACATTTTGACAAGCTACCATAAAGCTGATTATCTCTAAGGCACTGCAAAACTTGTCTCAGGTGCTCTTCGTGCTCTCTCTCATTCTTTGAATAGATCAAGATATTGTCAAGGAATACCACCACAAACTTTTCAAGGAAGGTATGAAATACTCCATTCATAAGACTCATGAATACAGATGGAGCATTTGTAAGACCGAATGGAACCACGGTGAACTCATAGTGGCCATATCTAGTGCGGAATGCAGTCTTGTGGATATCACTATCCACTGTCCTCAACTAGTGATACCCTGACTTAAGGTCGATCTTAGAGAACACTCTGGCAGCCTGGAGCTGATTAAACAGGTCATCGATCCTAGGAAGCGGATACCAATTCTTGATGGTTACCTTGTTCAACTGTCGGTAGTCCATACACAACCTAAGAGATCCATCCTTCTTCTTCACGAAGATCATAGGTGCACCCCAAGTAGAAACACTAGGATGAATGTGTCCCTTCTCTAACAGTTCCTCAAGCTATATCTTGAGCTCATTGAGCTCATTAGTGGTCATCCTGTAAGGTTCTCTAGAAACTGGTTCTGCTCCTGGAACAAAATCTATATGAAAATCTACTGCCCTACGAGGTGGCCTACTAGGTAGTTCTGAGGGAAACACATCCACATACTCTTCTAGTATGGGATGGTCATCCAATGAGGTTTCTTGTTTTGCCTCATCTTCCCTATCACTGATGGTGATAACAAACATGTGACATCCCTTCTACATGCTTCGCTTAAACTGCATAGCGGAGATCATACGAAGGGATATCGGCATCTGAATTCCAGATATCATAGTAGCATTGCCATCATCATCCAAACATTCGACCAACTTCTTATGACAATCTAGCTTGGCCTTGTGTGCATAAAGCCAATCCATGCCAAGAACTAGTCCATAAGATCCAAGAGGTGTAACTCTGAGGTCTACTAAGGTGATTAAACCACTAATCT
Source organism: Chamaecyparis obtusa (assembly GCA_027943335.1). NCBI lineage: Eukaryota > Viridiplantae > Streptophyta > Pinopsida > Cupressales > Cupressaceae > Chamaecyparis > Chamaecyparis obtusa. The sequence goes on from BSBK01009684.1 coordinate 163,041, forward strand.
AAATCGAGCACTCCCTAACCAAAGAGGTAACTGACACTCTAGCTCCTAAAGCCAACTCAACTTCCCATCGAACGTCCTGCCTAGTTGCCACTAGCTCGCAACGCTCGACAACCAATGGAGAAACAAAGGAGTCAGTAGCTCTAGTATCAAAAAGGATAGAAACTGCACTACCTCTAATCATACCCGATGCCTCGAGGATGGAAGCCTGGTGTTCTTCTTGATGGTTGTCTACCACTACAAACACTTTATGGGACCGGCCCATGTCCCCAATTGTAGGCTCAGACATTGCTGCCCGTTGATTGCCCTTCTGAGGACATTCCCTGGATATGTGCCCCATAGCACCACAAGAGTAACATGACCCTCAATTCTATACATGAAAGCCCTAAGGCTTGAACTGATGTGATCCTCCTGACTCAGTAGACCCATTGTACCCACCCTTATAAGGTTGTTGAGACTGTGTTGGGGGTGTGTAAGGGGCCTGTGACTTTGGTCCCTTCTTAGGACCCTGTGAGTTCAACTGTTTGGGCTTTGAGCCCTGCTTTCCCTCTGATTGCTTTGGTGCCTGACTCTTCTGGGACTATTCCTATTGCTGAGGTTGTGGGACTTTCAAATTCCCCTAATTATTCCTGTGATTACCCTTCCAAGGGGGTTTCTGATAACCAAAAGACTGATATGAGTAGTTATGGTTCTGAGATCCTCTGTTAATCTCCTCAGCTATGACTGCTCTCTCAACAGTGTAGTGCAAGTCTCCGAGTGGTGTCATGTGTACCATGCCATATAAGGTGTGGTTCAATCCTTTGATAAAGCGATTAACCTGAAGTTTTTCATCCTTCATGTATTCTACATAAGGGAGGAGCTTGAGGAATTTGCTCTCATATTGAGCCACTGATGACCATCGCTGCTGTAGATCATGAAATTCATCTATACGACACTGACGGAACTACTCTGATAAGTATCAGGGCCTGAACCTTTCCAAGAAGGTTTCCCAAGTGAGTGTGTTCATGTCAAAGTGTCCTTTAAACTCTTCTTGATTCCACCATGTAGTGGCTATCCCTCTCAAAAGGTGAACGGCCATGTGTGCCTTAAGATTACTCCCATAAGGATGTAATCCAAAGCATCGTCCGAGGCTTATAAGCCAAGACTTAGCCTCTATACCCTCAATAGATCCCGCAAAAGGTGGAGGGTTAAGTCGAATCAACTCTCTAATATGATCACTTGTTTCAGGAGGTGGTCTCTCCAATATACGAATCTCATCCTTGGGTTGAGGATCTGGTCCCCTGATGGAACCAACCTCTGGCTCGACTTGAACCTCTGCAAGTCTAGAAGGACTCCTACTACGTTCCCTAGCTGAGGACCCACGTCCTTCCATTCCCTATTGCACATTCTGTGTTACAACTGGATGCATATGATATAGAATAAGTCCTGCAAGGTTTTGAAATGCCTGAAGTAATCCTGCATTCGCATTGGGAGGTGGTTCAGGATGCAGAACCTGGTTTTCCTCTCGAATCTCTACCTTTGACTGCACCTCTTCCAGGGATAAAGAGACATGCCTACGTCCACGTCCACATCCTCGTCCACGTCTATGAGCTAAGCGGGTGAGTGGAGGCATCCTACACACATAAAAAGACAAAAGGTTTAGCAACTATGAAGCGTTTTAGGTTCCCAAGGTTAACTAAACTATGCTCTGATACCAAAATGTCATGCCCAAAAAGTTTAGCAAAACACAACTACAAATTTTTTCTAAAAACCTACTAATCATCTAAACTAAACACACTCACACAACTAGGAAGTGAAGAACTATCTAGCACAAGACCCTATGTGCTCGCAAAATGGTGCAAGATAAAAATAGACAACTGATAATAAAGGAGAGTCTGACGATAGTCCAAAGGTCAATCAAAGGGTTGGCCAAGTTTTACCAAAAGTCAAACTTCATCAAACAACTCTAAAATAAGCTATAAGGTTTCCCTTAGGATACTAGCTTCAATTGGCATGAAAATTAAGACAGTTGACTAAAAGTCAACTAGAGTTGACCAAAAGTCAACTAGAGTTGACCAAAAGTCAACCATCACCGAAATATGCACAACTAAGCTAAAATGGTACAAAAAAAGCAACCCATAATAATTTGGCATGCATACCGAGGTGTTTGACCAAAGTTTGACTGAGAGTTGACCAAAAAGTCAACTGTACCCAAACATGTCCGACAAGGTTCTACAAGGGTCAAAATATGTTAGGGAAGGGTTTGTGCATGCAAACCAAGGTTATGTTCAAGGTTTGACTAATGTTGACCAAAAGTCAACTATGCACGAGATTTGGTCAACAAGTTTAATAAGGTCAAATAAGACCTAAGACGAGACCACAAGGCGATGATAAGAAAATAAATAAAATAATTAGATAACAACTGAATAATATATCCAATAAACTAATAAATAATCTCTTAATATAAAAAAATCTATTCTATTTAAAATGGTTTAATTTAAATAAAATATAATTTAATTTTTAACAAATCTAAAATTGGTGCATAATACTAGATTTAAAACCTTTTTATTTTAAAATCTATATCTAACTTTAATAAATCCAAATTTAAATAATTATAATCTAAATTCGATTTAACAATAAAGTTAAATCAATAAATATTTAACTTTAAAATAATTAAACTCCAAACTACATATTTTAGATTGACTTTTTTTTTAACTTATAAAATTTGTCCACTACATTATTAATGACATGAAAATGTAAAAGGATATTCACCTTAAATAGTACTCTTAATTTAAATCCATAGTCCTAATGCCAAGTAACTAACTTTAATAAAAAATAATAATAATAACAATTTACTCTATGTAAGTCTTTCAAAGTCCGTTAAGTAACTAACTAATACCATCCTATGAATAAAATAAATCTAACAATTCTTTTATTAAAAAAACAAAAACAAATTTAAACATTATTTATTTAAAATTGCATCTAAATTCTAAAATATCTTTATTTAATAAATAATAAAACTTTTTATTACAAAGAGCTAATTAAATAACAAATCTAATTTAATTAATCATACACATATTTTTATAGCCTTAGCATCAAATCCAAACAACCTAAACTAATCCTAAATTTAAAAGCAACCAAAAAAATGTTCACTAAATCAAATTTGTTGTTTTAAAAGATTTTTTTAATTTATTTTATAAACGTTAAGGTTGGTTAGCTATTTTTTTTGGTTTTGTTATCTTCATAATAAAATTTATTAATTTATATAACAAAAAACAAATATAATTAAAAAAAGATATTTTATGTACTGGTGTAAATAATGATTTCCTGAATTTGAAAACAGTGGGTAATAGGATATATTTTTATTGAAAAATAAAATTACCCCTTCAGTCCATAATTTAAGCTTAGTATAACATAGGAAATAATTTTCCATTTGGGGCAAATTAATATTTTTTTTAAATTTTAAGAAAAATAGCTAAGTCCAGGAAGTTTTACCTTACTTTTTTTTTAAGTGCAAAAATAAATATTCTTAAAACTTATAAAAATCAAATCTCTTAATAAGAACATAAAAAGATTATTATTTAAATTGTTCTACATCATAAGCCATTTTAATATTCCTCTAATTTTCATTTTTTTAGAAATGAATAATCATAGTATTTATTGCCAACGTAATCCGTTTAATGGGAATAAGTTTGCATTGAAATTTAATTAGCAACTTAAACCCTTGATCAAGAACTTTGTAAATTTGAAATCTTGTATCCATAAAATTTAAATAGAAATTTCAACTTTCCTTATGCAAATATGATCCATTTTACCAAAATTCTGAATTTTCCCAAAAACAAATTTCCAAAAGTTTGACAAAACTAAAAGTATTATTTTACAAGGCAAAATCTCCTGATTTCATTATAAACATGAAACATGAAATTTTACAAGATTGAATTTCTACTCATCAAAAGTGTCAGCTCCAAGCTTCCGGTTGAACCTGCTAGAACGAGGTTGACCACAGAGGCTCACCTCCCAACCTAGGCCTTTTCAAGGCCAGCCCCGAGCATGGGGATCCAAAAAGGAATGGGATACAAATAGGAACTCACAAAACTCACACAAAAATTAACATATATAGAACCCACATATAAAGCTTCCCAACACATGGTAGAACATAAGGAAGGTCTCCAAGATGCCTTCCTCAAAATAGGGGTAGTGGTAGTCCTCAAAGTAGGAGAAAGCCAAGTATACAAAATAGAGAACTCAAGCCACACATGGACTTGAAATGACTATCTTCACAAGATATAGTCATAAAATAAACCTCCTTATCCCCCCCTAAAGCCCTTAGGCCATACTTGGCATCATGGGTATCATGAAACCCCACGTCTTTCCCTCCACACATGGGAGACTCTACACTAATTCTGGAGTCATTTCCACCACCCCCTTCAAGGTCACTCTGCCGTGCCAAGGGTGAGTGTGCCTTGAAGAATCCCATCAAAGATTATACACAAAGTAAAACACAACAAAATAAAACTTTAAAAACTTAACTTGAAAATAACTTATAATTTACATAGGACTCCATTAATGGAGTTTCAAGCTCAAGAATATCAAGAAACTAAGAATTCTACTCTAAATAAGACCAACCTTAAGTTACAAAGCTATGGTGGATAGAGATTTTGAGAAGAGCTTTCCTTCCAAGTTCCTTCTCCAAAAAGGATTCCTTGATTCTGAAACTGGATAGAGATTTTGAGAAGAGCTTTCCTTCCAATTTCCTTCTCCAAAAAGGCTTCCTTGATTCTGAAACTATCTCTAAGAATAGAGAGTGGGTGAACACGCAACTCCTCCTAAAACCTTTCCTAAATAGGAAAACCTCCTGAAATGTAGGAGCCAATCAGAAGAGGGATAGAAACTTCCATTCCCTTCATCCCACTTGCCTTCCTTCACCATAAATGGAGTTGAATGCAAGTTTGGGAAGAAGAGAGAGGTTAACCAAAACCTCACAACTCTTCAATCTCGTGCAAAAAGAAAACCATGACTTTAGATGGGTCATTAATGAGTTTTAAGGTTCTTAATGGGTTGAAAATGACCCCCAACCCCTAAGGTATCAACCTGGGTAGCTAAAAATGACCCCAGTTAGCCTATGGGAGCCCAAAAGACCCTCCTAAACTCCACCCAAAGTTTATGCACGGATTTCTAGTCTTGGTTGACTTCTAGAAACTTCTCAACCCAAGGTTAGTTGATCCTACCCTAAGGTTACACCCTAGTCAAGCCCTTGACCCACACAATATTAAAATACTTAACCATGCCAAGACTTAAGCCACAATTTGCAAAATTTGGCACATTAAATAAAACAGCAGACATGGCTAATACACATAGACATTTGCTAAATTACATACACTCATGCAAACCACATATACGAATAAAAGACTACACAACGAGGTCCACATCTCTTTATACAAAGAGGACCTTGGTATTTACGGTATAAACATAGGTTCCAGTATTGGATCCCCGCATTTAGATCCATGGTCAACTTATCCTGCACACTCATTGCACACATCAGTAGGTCCAATCAGCATGATATATAAACATAATACATCAATACTGCATGGTTTAAACTATGTCTGTAAATCAATCAACTAAGCATAACTTTGGTTTCCCAAACCAACTTTTCATCGCAATAGTTTTAAAACATCATATAACATCATATGTAACATAATCGTAATTGAAAATGAAACATAACATGTTTTATCTCGAGTGTACCCTGATAACATAATCAGGTACCGAACATAAAAAATAGGATTCAAGAGATCCTTAAATACATAGGTGTCCAAGTAGTCTAGTATGTCAGTGAAATAAGTACTGAAAGCATGGAAAACATAATGGTAATAGTATGACTATCTAGTAGGTCTCACATCCAACCCCTCTTTTCATGAACGTCCTCCTAGAGTTCATCAAAGAGGTGAGCATACTGTGACCTCATCTATGTTGCATCCTGCCATGAAGCTGTGACCTCGTCATAACAATCCCAATGGACCCTAACCTGGTCCAGCGCCCTTCTCAAAGTGCCAGAGTCCGTCGGGCTAAAATATGAATGGGCTCCAGTGCTAGCTGTCCGTACGACTCTACCTGCAAAGAATCCCAATCTATCACATGAGGCTCATCATAAACATAGTTTCGCAAAATTGAAACATGAAACACATCATGGATGCGTGGCAAGCTAGGTGGCAAAGCTAAATGGTAAGCAACTAGTCCTATTCTCTCAAGGATCTCGAAAGGTGCAACAAAATGAGGTGCTATCTTATAGCCCTTTCCAAAATGGATTGGACTCTTATGCGGTCATACTCTCAAAAAGACCCTGTCTCCCACTAAGTAAGCACGATCGATCCTCTTCGCATCGGCATACTTCTTCTATCTATCCTCAACCTCTCCAAGATGCTGGCTAATCAAGGTCACCCGTTGCTCCATATCTCTGACTAACTTGAGACCAATAGAAACTCTGTCCTCGATCCTATCCCAACTGAGCGGTGTCCTACATGGTCTACCATAAAGAGCCTGGTACGAAGGCATACCCAAGGACACATGATGCCCATTGTTATAGAAAACTCCACAAAGTGTAGGTATTCCTCCCACCAGGTCTGATGGTCCATAACATACACGCAAAGTATGTCTTCTAACACCTAATTGACCCTCTCGATCTGTCCATCTGTCTCAGGATGGTAGGCTGTACTGAAGTTGAGCCTAGTCCCCAATGCTGCCTGAAGTTCTCTCAAAAAGGATGAAGTGAAGAGAGAATCTCTATTTGAGATAATCTTACAAGGCATGCCATGCAATCTAACAATATCTCACAAGAACACTTGCGCCATAGATGGTGCAGTGAAGGTAGTATGAACTGGTGAAAAATGAGCCACCTTGGTCAACTTGTCAACTGTCACCATGATGGTATCATGACGATGAGAAGACACAGGTAGACCAATAATGAAGTACATAGATATGGTGTCCCATTTCCACAATGGTATCTCATGAGGTTGAAGTAGACCACCTGGATGTTGGTGTTTCACCTTCACCCTCTGGCATTCCAGACACCTAGCTACCAACTCAACAATCTGCATTCTCATGCCTAGCCAATGGTATAACTATCTCAAATCAGCATGCATCTTCTTCACTCTGGGATGTGCTGCATAAGGGGCTTTATGGGCCTCTAGCATGACAAACTCCCGCAATTCTCTAGAAGAAGGTAAGTAGATGCGTCCTCTATGATGTAAAAGTCCATCTAACTCTAAGGAAAAATCTACGTACTTCCCTTCAAGGGGTCTCTAAGATCGAATCATCTGACTCACTTCGGCATATAACTCATCATCATGCAAGTGGTGAAGAATGTGATCTCTCAAATCTGTGCTTGTAGACATAGAAGAAAATTGATGTTGTCTCCTACTCAAAGCATCTGGGACAACATTCTCTTTCCCCTTGATGTAGTGAACATCAAAATCATATTCACAAAAGAACTCCATCCATCTTTGTTGCCTAGCATTAAGGTTCGGCTTAGTGAAGATGTATTGTAGACTTTGATGGTCTGAATGAAGTTAAAAGCGATGTCCTAAAAGAAAGTGTCACCATCTCACTAAAGCATGCACCACTGCTGCAAGTTTGAGATCATGGGTAGGATAGTTGAGCTCATGAGTCTTCAGTTTCCTGGACTCATAAGCTATAGGTCATCCATCCTGCATAAGGACTGCCCCTAAACCATCTAAGGAAGCATCCATGCAAACTAAAAACTCTGCTGAAGGCTCTAGCACAACAAGAATGATTGCAATGGTCAATGCTCTCTTGAGCTCCTAAAAGGCTCATTCACACTTCTCAATCCACTCAAACTTCTTTCCCTTTCGCTGAAGAGAAGTGATAGGATGTGCCACTCGAGAAAACCCTTCAAAAAACCATCTGTAATAGCCGGCTAGACCCATGAAACTCCTCACTTCTGTCACTAAGGTAGCTACTGGCCAATTCATGATGGCTTCAATCTTTGATGGGTCTACTAAGATCCCATCGCCAGATATCACATGGCCTAAATACTTGACCTTTGATCTGAAAAAGGCACATTTTGACAAGCTACCATAAAGCTGATCATCTGTATGGCACTACAAAACTTGTCTCAGGTGCTCTTCGTGCTCTCTCTCATTCTTTGAATAGATCAAGATATCATCAAGGAATACCACCACAAACTTGTCAAGGAAGGTATGAAATACTCCATTCATAAGACTCATGAATACAACTGGAGCATTTGTAAGACCGAATGGAACCATGGTGAACTCATAGTGGCCATATCTGGTGTGGAATGTAGTCTTGTGGATATCACTATCCACTATCCTTAACTGGTGATACCCTGACTTAAGGTCGATCTTAGAGAACACTCTGGCACCATGGAGTTGATCAAATAGGTCATCGATCCTAGGAAGCGGATATCAATTCTTGATGGTTACCTTGTTCAACTATTGGTAATCCATACACAACCTAAGAGATCCATCTTCTTCATGAAGATCATAGGTGCACCCCAAGGAGAAACACTAGGATGAATGTGTCCCTTCTCTAATAGTTCCTCAAGCTATATCTTGAGCTCATTGAGCTCATTAGTGGTCATCTTGTAAGGTGCTTTGGAAACTAGTTCTGCTCCTGGAACAAGATCTATATGAAAATCTATGGCCCTACGAGGTGGCATACTAGGTAGTTCTGAGGGAAACACATCTGCATACTCTTGTAGTATGGGATGGTCATCCAATGAGGTTTCTTATTTTGCCTCATCTTCCCTATCATTGATGGTGATAGAAAACATCTGACATCCCTTCCGCATGCTTCGCTTAAGCTGCATAGCATAGATCATACGAAGGGATATTAGCCTCTGAATTCCAGATATCATAGTAGCATTGCCATCATCATCCAAACATTTGACCAGCTTCTTACGACAATCTAGCTTGGGCTTGTGAGCATCAAGCCAATCGATGCCAAGAAATAGTCTGTAAGATCCAAGAGGTGTAACTCTGAGGTTTGCTAAGCTGGTTAAACCACTAATCTAAATCGGGCACTCCCTAACCAAAGAGGTAACCGACACTCTAGCTCCTGAAGCTAACTCAACTTCCCATCGAACGTCTTGCCTAGCTGCCACTAGTCCACAACGCTCCATGACCAATGGAGAAACAAAGGAGTCAGTAGCTCCAGTATCAAAAAGGATAGAAACTGCACTACCTCCGATCATACCTGATGCCTCGATGACGGAGGCCTGGTCTTCTGCTTGATGGTTGTCTATTGCTGCAAACACTTTATGGGACCGGCCCATGTCCCCAACTGTAGGCTCAGACATTGCTGCCCGTTGATTGCCCTTCTGAGGACATTCCCTTGATATGTGCCCCATAGCACCACAAGTGTAACACAACCCTCGATTCTGTACCTGAAAGCCCTAAGGCTTGAACTGATGTGATCCTCCTGACTGAGTAGACCCATTGTACCCACCCTTATAGGGTTGTTGAGACTATGTTGGGGGTGTGTAAGGGGCCTGTGACTTTGGTCCCTTCTTAAGACCCTGTGAGTTCCATTGTTTAGGCTTTGAGCCTTGCTATCCCTATGATTGCTTTGGTGCCTGACTCTCCTGGGACTATTGCTATTGCTGAGGTTGTGGGACTTTCAAATTCCCCGAATTATTCTTGTGATTACCCTTCCAAGGGGGTTTCTGAGAACCAAAAGACTGATATGAGGAGTTACAGTTCTGAGATCCTCTATTAATCTCCTCAGCTATGACTACTCTCTCAACAGTGTAGTGCAAGTCTCTGGGGGTTGTCATGGGTACCATGTCGTATAAGGTGTGGTTCAATTGTTTGATAAAGTGATTAACCTGAAGTTTTTCATCCTTCTTGTATCCTACATAAGGGAGGAGCTTGAGTAATTTGCTCTCATATTGAGCCACTGATGACCCTTGCTGTTGTAGATCATGAAATTCATCTATACGACACTGACGGAACTACTCTAACAAGTATCAGGCCCTAAACCTTTCCAAGAAGGTTTCCCAAGTGAGTGTGTTCATGTCAAAGTGTCCTTTAAACTGTTCTTGATTCCACCATTTAGTGGCTGTCCCTCTCAAAAGGTGAACGACCATGCATGCCTTAAGATTACTCCCATAAGGATGTAATCCAAAGCATCGTCTGAGGCTTATAAGCCAAGACTCAGCCTCTGTACCCTCAATAGATCCTGCAAAAGGTGGAGGGTTAAGTTGAATCAACTCTCTTATCTGATCACCTATGTCAGGAGGTGGTCTCTCCAATATATGAATCTCATCCCTGGGTGGAGGTTCTGGTCCCCTGATGGAACCAACCTTTGGCTCGACTTGAACCTCTACAAGTCTAGAAGGAATCCTACTACGTTCCCTAGCTGAGGACCCACGTCCTTCCATACCCTATCGCATTCTGTGTTACAACTGGAGGCATATGATCAAGAATAAGTCCTGCAAGGTTTTGAAACGCCTCAAGTAATTCTGCAATTCACATTGGGAGGTGGTTCGGGAGGTGGAAGCTGGTTTTCCTCTTGAATCTCTACCTCTGACTGCACCTCTTCCTGGGATAAAGAGACATCCCTACGTCCACAGCCACGTCATTGTCCACGTCTACGAGCTAAGCGGGTGAGTGGAGGCTTCCTACACACATAAAAAGACAAAAGGTTTAGCAACTATGAAGCGTTTTAGGTTCACAAGGTTAACTAAACTGTGCTCTGATACCAAAATGTCATGCCCAAAAAGTTGAGCAAAACACAACTACAAATTTTTTCTGAAACCCTACTAATCATCTAAACGAAACACACTCACACAACTAGGAAGTGAAGCACTATCTAGCACAAGACCCTATGTACTCGCAAAATGGTACAAGATAAAAATAGACAACTAATAATAAAGGAGAGTCTGACGATAGTCCAAAGGTCAATCTAAGGGTTGACCAAGTTTGACCAAAAGTCAAACTTCATCAAACAACTCTAAAATAAGCTATAAGGTTTCCCTTAGGATACTAGCTTCAATTGGCGCGAAAATTAAGATAGTTGACTAAAATTCAACTAGAGTTGACCAAAAGTCAACCATCACTGAAATATGCACAACTAAGCTAAAAGGGTACAAAAAAAGCAACCCAAAATAAATTTGGCACGCATACTGAGGTGTTTGACCAAAGTTTGACCGAGAGTTGACCAAAAAGTCAACTATACCCAAACATGTCCGACAAGGTTCTACATAGGTCAAAATATGTTAGGGAAGGGTTTGTGCATGCAAACCAAGGTTATGTTCAAGGCTGGACTAATGTTGACCAAAAGTCAACTATGCACGAGATTTGGTCAACAAGTTTAATAAGGTCAAATAAGACCTAAGATGAGACCACAAGGCGATGATAAGAAAATAAAATAAAATAATTAGATAACAACTGAATAATATATCCAATAAACTAATAAATAATCTCTTAATAAAAAAATAATCTATTCTATTTAAAACCATTTAATTTAAATAAAATATAATTTAATTTTTAACAAATCTAAAATTGGTGCATAATACTAGATTTAAAACCTTTTTATTTTAACATCTATATCTAACTTTAATAAATCCAAATTTAAATAATTATAATCTAAATTTGATTTAACAATAAAGTTAAATCAATAAATATTTAACTATAAAATAATTATACTCCAAACTACATATTTTAGATTAATTTTTTTTTAACTTATAAAATTTATCCACTACATTATTAATGACATGAAAATATAAAAGGATATTCACCTTAGATAGTACTCTTAATTTAAATCTATAGTCCTAATGCCAAATAATTAACTTTAATAAAAAAAATAATAATAACAATTTACTCTATGTAAGTCTTTCAAAGTCCGTTAAGTAACTAACTAATACCATCCTATGAATGAAATAAATCTAACAATTCTTTTATAAAAAAAATAAAAACAAATTGAAACATTATTTATTTAAAATTGCATCTAAATTCTAAAATATCTTTATTTAATAAACAATAAAACTTTTTATTACAAAGAGCTAATTAAATAACATATCTAATTTAATTAATCATAGACATATTTTTATAGCCTTAGCATAAAATCCAAACAACCTAAACTAATCCTAAATATTCACTAAATCAAATTTGTTGTTTTAAACCCCAAAACGGTGTGCTCCTTACTTGCGCGCGCTGCGTGAAATCCCAAATGGGATTTAAAAGATTTTTTTTTTATTTTATAAACGTTAAGGTTGGTTAGCTATTTTATTTGGTTTTGTTTTTTTCATAATAAAATTTATTAATATATATAGCCAAAAACACATATAATTAAAAAATATATTTTATGTACTGGTGTAAATAATGATTTCCTGAATTTGAAAACAGTGGGTAATAGAATATATTTTTATTGAAAAATAAAAGTACCCTCTCAATCCATAATTTAAGCTCAGTATAACGTAGGGAATTATTTTCCATTTGGAGCAAATTAATATATTTTTTTTTAATTTTAAGAAAGATAGCTAAGTCCAGGAATTTTTACCTTTGTTTTTTTTTTAAGTGCAAAAATAAATATTCTTAAAACTTATAAAAATCAAATCTCCTAATAAGAACATAAAAAGATTATTATTTAAATTGTTCTACGTCATAAGCCATTTTAATATTCCTCTAATTTTCATTTTTTTAGAAATGAATAATCATAGTATTTATTGCCAACGTAATTCGTTTAATGGGAATAAGTTTGCATTGCAATTTAATTAGCAACATAAACCCTTGATCAAGAACTTTCTAATTTTGAAATCTTGTATCCATAAAATTTAAATAGAAATTTCAACTTTCCTTATGCAAATATGATCCATTTTACCAAAATTCTGAATTTTGCCATAAACAAATTTCCAAAAGTTTGACAAAACTCAGAGTATTATTTTACAAGGAAAAATCTCCTAATTTCATTATAACATGAAACATGAAATTTTACAAGATTGAATTTCTACTCATCAAAAGTGTTAGCTCCAAGCTTCCGATCGAACCTGCTAGAACGAGGTTGACCATAGAGGCTCACCTCCCAACCTAGGCCTTTTCAAGACCACCCCTGAGCTTGGGGATCCAAAAAGGAACGGGATACAAACAGGAACTCACAAAACTCACACAAAAATAAACATATATTGAACCCAGATATAAAGCTTCCCAACACATGGTAGAATATAAGGAAGGTCTCCAAGAGGCCTTCCTAAAAATAGGGGTAGTGGTAGACCTCACAGTAGGAGAAAGCCAAGTATACAAAATAGAGAACTCAAGCCACACATGGACTTGAAATGACTATCTTCACAAGATACAGTCATAAAATAAACCTCCTTATCCCCCTCTAAAGCCCTTAGGCCATACTTGGCATCACGGGTATCATGAAACCCCATGTCTTTCCCTCCACACATGGGAGACTCTACACTAATTCCAGAGTCATTTCCACCACCCCCTTCAAGGTCACTCTACCCTCCCAAGGGTGAGTGTGCTTTGAAGAATCCCATCAAAGATTTTACACAAAATAAAACACAACAAAATAAAACTTTAAAAACTTAACTTGAAAATAACTTATAATTTACATAGGACTCCATTAATGGAGTTTCAAGCTCAAGAACATCAAGAAACTAAGAATTCTACTCTAAATAAGACCAACCTTACTCCAAAGCTATGGTGGATAGAGATTTTGAGAAGAGCTTTCGTTCCAAGTTCCTTCTTCAAAAAGGCTTCCTTGATTCTGAAACTATCTCTAAGAATAGAGAGTGGGTGAACACCCAACTCCTCCTAAAACCTTTCCTAAATAGGCAAACCTCCTAAAATATAGGAGCCAATCAGAAGAGGGATAGAAACTTCCATTCCCTTCTTCCCAATTGCCTTCCTTCACGATAAATGGAGTTGAATGCAAGTTTGGGAAGAAGAGAGAGGTTAACCAAAACCTCACAACTCTTCAATCTTGTGCATAAAGAAAACCATAAATTTAGAGGGGTCATTAATGAGTTTTAAGGCTCTTAATGGGTTGAAAATGACCCTTAACCCCTAAGGTATCAACCTGGGTAGCTAAAAATGACCCCAGTTAGCCTATGGGAGCCCAAAAGACCCTCCTAAACTCCACCCAAAGTTTATGCACGGATTTATGGTCTTGGTTGACTTCTAGAAACTTCTCAACCCAAGGTTAGTTGATCCTACCCTAAGGTTACACCCTAGTCAAGCCCTTGACCCACACAATATTAAAATACTTAACCATGCCAAGACTTAAGCCACAATTTGCCAAATTTGGCACATTAAATAAAACAATAGACATGGCTAATACACATAGACATTTTCTAAATTAGATACACTCATGCAAACCACATATAGGAATAAAAGACTACACAATGAGTTCCATGTCTCTTTATACAAAGAGGACCTTGGTATGTACGGTATAAACATAGGTTCCAGTATTGGATCCCCGCATTTAGATCCATGGTCAACTTATCCTGCACACTCATTGCACACATCAGTAGGTCCAATCAGCATGATATATAAACATAATACATCAATACTGCATGGTTTAAACTATGTCTGTAAATCAATCAACTAAGCATAACTTTGGTTTCCCAAACCAACTTTTCATCGCAATAGTTTTAAAACATCATATAACATCATATGTAACATAATCGTAACTGAAACTAAAACGTAAGATGTAGTATCTCGAGAGTACCCTGATTACATAATCAGGTACCGAACATAAAAAATAGGATTCAAGAGATCCTTAAATACATAGGTGTCCAAGTAGTCTAGTAAGTCGGTGAAATAAGTACTGAAAGCATGGAAAACATAATGGTAATAGTATGACTATCTGGTAGGTCGCACACATTTGAATACCTCATTGAAATCAGGAAATGCCAAAACAGGCAATTTAGCAACCTTCTACTTTAGAGTCTCAAAAATTTTATCAGCTCCATTTGTCCACTTGAATTATCTTTTGTCTCCCCTCGCAGTCTCATTCATAGCATTACAAATTGAACTGAAATTCGTAATGAACTTTTGGTAAAAACTTTTCAAACCATGAAATGATCTTACCTCACTAGCATTCACAGGTGTAGGCCAATTCAAAATAGCTTCAACCTTTTCAGGATCCATTTTCAAACATCAACTGAAATCACAAATCCCAAATACACAATCTCCTCTTTCATGAATGAACACTTTTTAGATTTATCTTAGACTTTTCCTCTTTCAATCTATGCAAAACTTGTCTCACATGCAACAAATGTTCTTCTCTGGTCTTACTAAATATTATAATATCATCAAGATATATAATCACAAACTTACCCAAGAATTTCTTCAAAACTTCATTCACCAATGTCATAAATGTACTTGATGCATTAGTTAAACCAAAAGACATAACCAACCACTCATACAAACCTTATTTTGTCTTGAAAGTAGTCTTCCATTCATCACCTTCTCTGATTCTAATATGATGATACCCACTTTTCAAATAAATCTTGGCAAAATACTTGGCTCCAGTCAAACTATCCACTATATCATCCATTCTCAGTATACGAAACCTATACTTTACTATTATCTTATTGATTGCTCTCGAATTGATACACATTCTACATTATCCATTCTTCTTAGGTGCCAATACTGCAGGTACTACACAAGGACTCAATTTTTCTCTGATCAAACCTTTTTGTAATAATTCTTGAATCTGTCGATTCAATTCTTGATTCTCGATAGGTGTCAACCAAAAAGGTGCCTTGCTCAGTAAACTAGCTCCAAGAATTAGATCCATACAATGATCAATGATTCTTTTCGGTGACAAACCATCAAGTACATTATCAGAAATGATATCTTTGTACTTGGTGAGTAACTTATCAATCTTTTTAGGAACATTATCCTCTATTTTTCTAATTGGTTTGTTAGGAATCATCAAAAAGCATACATCATTTCTCTTTAAATCTTTAACAAAATTTCTTCCTTCCATCAAGAAAACTTTCATAGATGTGAAAACATTACTAACAGGTTCTTCCATCAAAGGTGACAAGATTTGTCTTTTTCCATCAGCCCAAATAGTATACTTATGCAATCTCCCATCATATATAGCATGTCTATCATATTCCAAGGTCCACCCAACAAAATATGACAATAATCCATAGGAATGATATCATTTAACACCCTATCATAGTACTTTCCAATTTTCAAATTCACATTACATTGTTCACTTGCCAGGAGTGTATGCTCATCTTTGATCCATGAAATCTGATAGGTCTTTAGATGTTCCAACCTTTTCAACTGCAACTTTGTGACCATTTCCTAAGATGCTAGATCTTATGAGCTATGACTGTCAATGATTACCTTCCAAATTTTTTCAGAAACTCTACATCTAGTCTTGAAAAAAGTTTTCCTTACCAGATCTTCCTTTTTACCTTCATTCCAAAGTGCTCTCCTTACCATCAAGTTATTTTCCTTCTCAGGTTCATTCGGTGACTCTTCTTGCACCAAAGCATTTCTACTGCTACCAGCCTTCTTACTTGCATGTGTACACTCAAATGATCTATTTCCTTCTTCTCCACAATTGTAACAAGTTCCTCAGAAAACACCTATATTATAACCACCTCGGTAGTTACTGCCTCTACCTCTAGATGAACTTTCAACTTTCCACTTGGTCTTGCCTTTATCTAGAGTTGTCTTTTCTAGTTCAGATCTACTGTTTTTACCATAAAATCTACCTCTTCCTCTAGGAAATCTACCACCTCTACCTCTTTGTCTTTTCTCATGTCTCTTATTCAATTTATCCTTAGCATTCAATGCAAATTGATAAGCCTCTTCAATGTTCTCTAATTTGACCAAACTGATTTCTTCTTGGATAGAAACTCTCAAACCATTCAGGTATCTAGCCATTTTTTCCACATCATCTAGATCATGTTCAGATCTGATATCTAATCTATATAATTCCTCAGTATATTCCTTTACCGAGCTATCTTTCTACCTCAAACTTTGCATTTGCCTAACTAGGTTAATCTGATAATCACAAGGTAAGAACTTTCCTTTCCATTTAATCACTATTTCTATCCATACCTTGATTATGTCTTTTCCTTTCCTCTTTCTATCCAGCTACAGATGTTCCCACCATAAGGATGCATGACTTTTCAACTTTGTGCTTGCAATTTTCACCTTCTTTTCCTCAGGTACATTTTCATACTCAAAGTACTTTTCCATTTCATTGATCCAATCAAACAATTCATTGGAATCCAACTTTCTACCATACTCAAGAGGATTAAAGTGTGGTGTAGACTTCAAACTTGTCAAAACCTTCAAGAATCTTTCCTCATCCTGATCCATCATAGGTGTGGGTTCTATATCACCTTGTTCTACCTCAATTTCATCATCACTAACATCTTCAAGATGTCTTTCTCTTCTTTGGGTTGTTTCAATGCTTCTAATCTAGCACTAGGTTGTCTCAACATGTCTGCGAATCCTGGATTTGCATTTTGCCTCCCACAAACCATCTTGAAAACCCTTTGCAATTGTAGGTCAGATTGCAATCTTCTTCCCATGATAATTCAACTAGGGCTTCACAATAAGGAACCTTTCAATCTAGATTTGCAAACCTACATCCAGATCTAACATCACTCTAATGCCACCTGATGCAAGAGAGAAGAAGGAGGTGCTAGAATTGGCACACCCTAACCTAATCCACCTTTCTCAATAACACATGGAAGAAAAAACATACAATAGTGAGAGAGAGATAATGCATATACTTACATATATTATTTCAAATTAATTCATACATGATGGGCTATAAGGCCTTCCTAGTTTCAGCCAAATATTATGATCAAGTATAGAAGTCCTCAAACATGTGAGGATATATAGATAATCTCTAATCTTCTATCTTCTATAAAAAAAATGACTCTCTAAACTCTAACTAAACAACTACATTTATACAAGAGGATACCAAACTGATTTAGCCTTCAAAACCATAATTAACAGAAGAAATAGTCAAATCTAGGACCACACGCTTCCTAATGATGGATACCAACATTAAATTCATGACCCAAATTAAATGCACAAGTCAGCCTCAACAGGAACTCAAAATAAACCACTCGGTAAGCACGAAAATTGAGTGCTAGAGAAGCATCACCGAGCGCTAGTGAAATTCATCAAGCGCTAGAGAGATAACTAACCAAAACTATTGAAAAAAGGTAACTGAGCAACACCGAACCAACTCGGTCAAAGATGGAACTGAGCAACACAAACAAAATCAAATATATTTTGGTGACACAGGATTTCCAAGGACTCAAGATGATCCTACATTAGGAAAACATAAAAGATGAACCTAAGCCCAAAAAGGCTAATGTGGGCCTAGAAACACCCAGAGGGAGGCCATTAGAACGTGCTATGAGGTCAAGAGGGACTACAAGGGATGTTGTGGAAGGTAGGCAACAAACATTAGAAACAAGTTTTAAAATTAGGAAATGATTTGTGTTTCTTGGAATATTAGAGGTCTTCATAGCCCCCTCAAAAAAAGTGTTGTTAAACAATACATTTTTTCTCCTAAGATGGATATTCTACTCATCCAAGAAGTTAAGATGTCTTCCAATAATTTTTCCTCCCTAGTTAGTAGTCTTTGGCTAGGCGCTAATTTTTTCTACTCTGAAGCCTCAGGTGCTTCCAGTGGCATTTCCACTCTCTGGAATCATAACACTATTATTGGTGAACCACTGGCCTTATCCGTGAACTTCCTTATTGTTACCTTAAGAAAAAAGTAGCTGGTCTGGCACTTGATCAATATATATGCCCCTAATACCCAGACTATAAGGTTGTCCCTTTGGAAGGACATTATCAGTTGTATGGATCATGATACTTCTACTAATTATTTGGTGGTTGGTGACTTCAACACCCCTCTCTACCCCTCAAAAAAATGCGAAGGCTTAATGGACTATTTTGATAGTATGGGGGACCTTGCAAAATTTATCTCTTGCTTTGGTCTCTTAGAAATTGATCTAAAAGGAAATCCCTTCACTTGGTCCAACAACCAGAAAGCCTCCCACCTTATCCAAGTGTGGCAGGATCAAGTCCTAGCCACCTCCTCTTGGGACTTGTGCTTCACTGCCACTTTGTCCTCCCTCCCCAAAACTACCTCTGATCATAACCCCCTCCTCCCTTGCTGGTTTGATTCCACTGGGATTGGTCCAACCCATTTAGATTTAGATTATGTGGTGCTCCCACCCCTCTTTTAGGGAGCAAGTGAAATCCTGGTGGGAAACTTCTATCAAAGGCACTTCCATGTTTAGGATTGCCCAAAAATTGGAAATCATCAAAAGAGAGGTTAAGGGTTGGAATAAACATAATTTTGGTGATTTATTTAACGAGAAAAAGTAACTCACAAGGACCTTGGACTCCCTCCAAGCCCAGCTAACCACTAGGAATATCCACCCCCAGCTACAAAGGGAAGAAGAAAAGGCTAGACACAAGTGGTAGGAAGCTTTGAGAAGAGAATAAATCTAGTGGAAGCAATGCTCTAGGATCCAGTGGATTATTGAAGCAGACAAAAATATAGTCTTCTTTCATAGATTCGCTAGTAATTACAAAAGAAGAAACACCATTAATGTGATTAAGGATGAAAGAGGAAATGAAGTTACTAAGAAGGATAAAATTAGCTAGGTTGAGACCATCTACTTCAAGGGATTATACTCTAATGATGGTCATTTTTACCCGATCAATGTGAAAAATCATCTCCTTGAACACATCCAATGTGCTGTTACTCACAATGATAGTGATCACCTCATTAGACATGTTTTAGATGAGGAAGTCAAAGATGTTTTCTTTCCTATGGGTGCCTATAAAGCTCCAAGGTCTGATGGTTTCCCCTAACTTTTTTTTAAGAATATTGGGATATTGTTGATCTAGATGTTTGTCATGCCACCAAAGTCTTCTTCAGAATTGGGTGACTGCTAAAGCACCATAACAAGACCTATATTATGTTAGTCCATAAGAAGGACAACCCCACCTCTATGATGGAATTTAGACCTATCAACCTTTGTAACACATTTTATAAAATCCTTACTAAGATCTTGGTTAATAGAATGAAGCCCCTCCTGGACAAACTGATCAGTCCTACTCAAAAAGGTTTTGTTTCGGGAAGGCAGATCCTGGATGCACCCATATCCACTCACAAAATCATCCACTCAATGGATAGAAGAAAATCTCAAGGTATGGCCTTGAAACTTGATATCTCTAAGGCTTATGATAAAGTTAATTGGTCCTTCCTCCATAAAATCCTTAGTAGAATGGGCTTTAATGAGAAATTTATCCACATTATTCAAGAATATATGCAAACTATTATCTTCACTATTTTGGTCAATGGCTCCTCGGGTAGCTTCTTTCAACTTGAAAAAGGTCTTTGGTAGGGTGACCCTCTCTCCCCCTATTTATTTATTATGGTGGTTGAAGTCCTTAGTAGGAATCTAACTATGCTCTCTTCCATGGGAAAAATAAAAGGAATCAAACTTGCTTCCAATCTGCAACAAGCTGTTCTAGAGCAATTTATGGATGATACTTTCCTCTTTGGGTACTCATCAATGATTGAAGCTAGACAGTGGAAGTATCTTTCAGAGAATTGTGCCTTTGCCTCGAGACAGTGCATCAACTTTCAGAAAAGAAGACTTTTTTCCTTCAACACCCCCATGAAGACCCAAACTAGAGTGCTTTAAATTATAGGCTATCACTTGGCTTCACTCCCTTCTACCTACCTGGGCCTCCTTCTCACTATCAAAGAAGTCTCCCAAGATTTCTAGAATTCCATCCTAGAAAGAACACATATAAAACATGCTGGATGGAAGGGGAAGATTCTGAGAAATGCTAGTAAACTCAAGTTGGTGGCCTCTACTCTCCAAGGGATCCCTGTTTACTTTGTATCCCTTTTCAAGATCAAAAGCAACATGGTAGAAAGGCTTGAAATGATATAAAGAACTTTCTTGTGGGCAGGCTCGGAAGAGAATAAGAGGATGTCCCTCGTCAATTGGGAAATAGTTTGCCTTCCTAAATGGTAGGGTGACCTAGGCCTTATATGAATTGGCTTTCTAATAAAATTCATCACCACAAAAGTGGCTTGTAAGCTAATTGAAAGGAAAGCAGATTGGTGCAAGATAATGGAAGCTAAGTACCTTCAAGGAAACCCTTATGGGATGATGTTGAAGGGTAACAATGTTCCCAATAGTTCCAAACTCTAGGAAAACATCTGAAAATGCAAAACCATGCTTTCTAAGGGGATCTTCTGGCAACTCAGGGATGGGAGATCCATAAGAATCTGGCTTGAGTCATGGATTTAGAATTACACCACCCTAGGTGGAAGGTTCATGCCTCTCATGAACCACCTCAGACCTACCCTTGGTAAAAAAACCTCCAACTACATGTCTAAAGGGAGATGGAAGGATATAGCTCTTCTAGTCATGGATAGACCTGAATGAAATCATGTGGCTTATGAGCTTATGGAAAGCCTAGGGAATGTTAGGATTCCTAGAATTTATAGTCAGGACTCCATCATTTGGACACCCGTCCAAGCAGGAACCTTCTTAGTCAAGACTGCTTACAACCTTCTTTATGAAGGAGGAGAATAACCAGGGAGATTGGAGTAAGGTGTGGAGCCCACACCTTACTCCCAATATCAATTTCTTCTAGTGGATGTTTATGCACGGTAAAATTTTAACTCATTAAAACCTCATAAGAAGAGGATTCTCTCTAGCCAGTAGGTGTGTCCTCTGCAAAAAGGATGAGAAAATGGTGAATCACCTATTCATACATTGTGAATACTTAGCTACTATTTGGTAGGGAATTATTGAAAAGTTGAGGTCCACTGGGTTCTAGGAAAGAATGTCCACCAATTCACTGGTTGGTGATCCCCCTTCAATCACCCTCTCTTCCATCTCCTATGGTGTCTTCTTCCTCTGCACATCTGTTGGACTATCTAGAAAGAAAGGAATAAAAGGATCTTTAGGGAGACTGATTCTGTGCCTGAAGCCTCTCTCCACATGGGCACCAAGCTCCTATGTGAGAATGCTAGCTTGAGTAACTGAAAACTCCCCTTGGCACCCCCCTCAGCCTAGGAGATCAAAATGACTAGTAATTGGAACTTATTGACTAGCTTCCCTAGGTTTGAAAAATCTAGATTAATGGCTCAAAATGATAATCGGTGGGTTGCCCCACCCATTGGCTAGACCAAATTAAACTTTGATGGAGTGACTAATAACATTACCCAGAGTGGGGGTGGAGTGTTGAGAGACCAAAATGGTGATTTGATGTTGGCTTATGCTGGGCCACTCAAAAATAATATTGTCAATCAAATTGAAGGCATGGAACTCCAATGGGGTTTAAAGTTTTCCATCTCCATGAATATCAGACTGCTGATGATCGAGGGAGATTCGAAAGTGATTGTGGAGTCTATCAAAAGAGGGTCAAATGCGGGGTGGTGGGTGAACACCATAATAGTGGAAATTTGGGAGCTTCTTAATAACCTCCAAAGTAAGACTATATCTCATACCTACAGGGAAGGTAATGTAGTGGTAGATTGTATGGCCGTAATTGGGCTTAAGCAAGCCTGGATGGTGACTTAGGAGGTTAACTAGCTACCAAAGAAGACCCAGTGGCTGATCGGGAAGGAAAGACATGTCATCAACAATGTTTAAAATGAGCCAAGTTGTCACTAATATTGATGAGGGCCCCACCTAGATTTTGTGATGGATTAATTTAACGATTAATGTAGTGATGACTGTGTGTGTGCAAAACTTCATAAAAGTTCATAATTTCCTTTTGTGTAAGTACGTGTGGAAGGATAACTCTCCGCATCACTAGGGAATTTTGATTACCAAGGACACTAATGGAAAATTTGGCTTAATTTATAATTATTACACTTGGAGATCCACTAGATTGTGTCGTACGAAGCTCGATTACCCAAAATTCACCCAGCCCCTACCTCTTAAGAACAAAATGCTCATAAAATAGTTATCTCAAAAAGATCTATTTTTACCCTGGTGTGCGTAGCTCATCTCTATAATTTTCAAAGGACTCTTGCAGTGTAAACTGGTCTAGTCAATATGGGTGGAAAAACCTTGCGCATAGAACTAGACAAAATCAAGGAGAAATTCTCCTCCGACCCCTTGGTGACCCACTACTACAAAGACAATGGCATCTGGGGCTTCATGGAAAGAATGAAGGGAGGCCACGATGAGAAAATCTCTAAGCAATTCGTGTCCTCCTAGGATAATAAGAAGGTGTCGGTTGGGGGTTTACACTTTCAACTAAATGAAGAGGTCATTGCTAAAGAAATGGGGCTATCTATGGAGGGTAGGAAGTATAAGAAAACCAGTTAGATGCTGGACATTACTAGTCTCAACCAGTTCTTTAGGGAAAGTGAAAAACTAGTAAAAAATGTTGGATGTTTCAATTGAGAGAAGCTCCTTGAGTTTTGGCCCAAGGTGTGTCATATAATTATGAAATACTTCACTCTCGAGGGTAAATTTACTCTATTTTTTTATTATCATTTTTTGTTCCTCAACCATATTAGGAACATGGACCTCATTTCAATCCCTTTCTATCTCCTCCACTTGATTGAAAGCAACATCCTAGATATTAAGGAGAATAAAAAACTTGAGAATTTGGTCCCCATCCTTCACCAAGGCCTATTACTTTGCCTGTACAACTTCTATAAAGCCATTTTCCGTCCACCCCAACCTCCCCTTATTATTAAGGATGTCACTCAGGAAGTTTCCCCTTCGGGAGCCAACAACCCCTCTCAAACCCCTCACAGTCTTTACAAGAGATCCAAGAGATTGACCTTGTCCCCTAAGATGGAAAATCCCGCAAGAGATGTGTGAGGAACCCTTTTAAAAGGGTAGAAGACTTAGATGAATCCCATGTCTCTAAGTCCATGGAAACTAAGGATAAGATAGGGGTTGATAGCACCCTTGAAACTGAGAGGAAGCCCAGAAAATGGAGGAATTTGTGCAGCTAGGTTGAGCTGGAAGTAGATTTGGGGGTACTATCCAATGTTCTAACAAGATTGCCAAAGAAAAATATAGGAAAATTCTCAGGGAAATGGCTACTTAGGATAAGTCTTGTTTGGAGGATATGGACACATCTTCCTCCTCTGCTTTGATTGAAGGCTCCTCAGATGAACACTTAAACTCGGCCAGGTCTGGCAGTGCTCCCCCCTTTGAATCCCCCATCGATGATGGATGGAATGCCTCGTAGTAATACCCCACCCCTGCTCTCTCCCCACACCCAGCAGGTCAAATCCCCTCACATTGAGCACACTACGATGGTGATAGATGAAAGTGACAGGTTTAAAATCTCTCTCAACCAGAAGTTCAAAGAGCTTGATAATGAGATATTTAGCCTCAAATAGGATATGACATAAATCAAAGCTTGGGTAGTAGATTCAAACAAATTTTCCCTCAAAGTCGTGCACACATTGGCTGTGATCCTGTGAAATGTGCAAGAGAAGATGGATGGTGGTAAACAAGAGGCTGATGAGGATAATAGAGACATCTTCCTATTCCTGTAGGAAAAGTGGGCCGCGACCTTGATGTCCAAATGTCTAGGTGGGAGATCCTAGCTGCTATTATGACCATGAGGTTTTTGTTCTGGCATGGGCCTATTAGTCCTAGGTCCCATTTTTTCTTTCCTATTTTTTGCTTAAGTTTTTAAAACTCTGGTTTATCACTTTGTGGCTTATTATTGTTGATATGTTATCTACTTTCTGGTTATGGTACTCTAGCTCATTATTTTTGAAATGGACCTATATGTTTGTTTTTTTATAGAGCTAGACTAGACACTTTTGTTTCTGCTGACTTTTTGATGAAAAACTACTATGCGACTAGTGCTATTAATATGCTGTTAATGTGCTTCTAGTCTTTCGTACCATAAACCATCACCCTCTTGCTTCTTTTT
Organism: Chamaecyparis obtusa; assembly: GCA_027943335.1. Lineage (NCBI taxonomy): Eukaryota > Viridiplantae > Streptophyta > Pinopsida > Cupressales > Cupressaceae > Chamaecyparis > Chamaecyparis obtusa. Next base: position 187,955 of record BSBK01009684.1, read on the forward strand.
CTATTAGAAACAATATAAATAATCTAAAGTCCATTTAAAATTTACAACAACTTAGCACCAAATAAAAATGCACAGCAAGTTAGTATCGAATAAAAAAATGCCATGAAATACATTGATAACACAAATTATTTTAGACAAGTATCCCTAGAACACTTGAAGAGATATAGAGTTTGACATACATAACTAATTGGAAATACCCTTTCTTGGCCTTTAGAATCTATTCCAAGTGTAGTTTCTCCTCAACAAAATGACACATACTTATTTCCATCAATTGCTCCTGCATTGGGTTCCTTGAATCTAAATTGAATGAATGATACAAATACGCTTTCACCTCTTCTTGATCAATTCTATCATAATGCTATGGATCCCTCATTCTTCTTCTAATCTCAATAGCATACTCACTTTTGGATGCAGCTCCACCAATTTTGTGGTTTGGAGTTCAAACCCAACAATGGACACCAGAATGGGAGACATGGATGTAAAAAAGAGAATACTAAATTAGGGTAGGGAGGTAGGATTAATGCTGGTACCTCAAGGTGATCCTTTTGATATTCCTCCAAATTTAATAACATATTTAATTAAGAAAGGTCAATAGAAAGTTAGAAATTTATTTCTTGAGAAGAGCTACTATGTTTAAGTAGGGTCAAATTGAATAAAAAGAATAGAAATATATATAGCTTATTCCACCATCCCAAATGTAAAGAAAAAAAAAAGTGTGTATATTGTAAATATATCATAATTTATTTAGATATATGTAGTGCCTCAATAGATGTGATAGTTGTTTCAGTGATTTTAGGTTCTAGTCATTTTTCATAATTTTAGGCTTTTGCATATCACTTATGTTTAATAATATAATAAAAAAATTTCAATTGATCTTTCGATGGATTTACCTAAATTATCTATAGTAGTTATACTTACCCTAAGATACATTAAATATACCAATAGAAAAGAGTGATAAGTCAAAATATGCCTAAGCTATTAAAGATAATATATAAATAACTATAATTCATAATAGAAATTAAGATAAAATATGATGGTATGAATATGTTACAATAATTTCTAGTAAATATAAAAGAAAATAATAAAATTCTCAATAAATATAAATTATGAATTATAACAAAAGGCATTAATCATGAGTTGTAGCTCATTAAAATGGGTCTTTTTAATTTCCTAGGAAACATTTAGATCAAATTGTTAATCATGGATCATTGCTTCCAAAAAAATGAGGTCCTTTGGATTTCATAAAAATTAGAGTAAACTAGCATATATATTAAATAATGTATAAAGGAAGTTGAAGCCTTGATATCTCTTGGCTTCCTTTATATGTTATTTTATATTTATGCTAGTAACATCTTTATTTTAGATATATAATTTCATTAAGGGACATGGCTTTGATGATCTTAGACTCTCTGATTTCCTTCTTCTTTTCAGGTTTCCTCTTCTCCTAAAGGTGTCTTCCCTCAATGTTGGTGTTTAGTGTAGATGTTTGGCAGGATTCTCTTCATAGAATTTTGGGCTTCTGTTAGTTGAGATGGGGAATTTTGTTATGATTTTTTTAAAGAAAGGGAGCCTTGATGATCTCATCACCTGTTATTTCCTATGTCTCTACAGGGGTTCTTTCCTACTAGAGTTAAATTCTCTTGGTGTTTGTAGTTGGTTTTTGGGAGGTTTCTCTTCATGGAAAGATGTTTTTGATTAGGTAAAATAGGTTTTGAATGGGCCCTAAAACCATATACAATCAATTTTTGAAGGGAACTATAACTCAAAGTAGTGAAATATAGGAATAATTAGCACTGATCTAAGATGAGACAGCTGGGAGAAGAAAATAATCTTTACAGAGCCCCCCAACACTGACTGCCAGTAGAACTACTAGCAACCCCAGAGCATCAAAAAAATAGTAGCCAAAAGAAGGATAAGCACTAAAGCTCTAGATACGTCAAACCATTAGAGTGAAGCCTAAGCTTTATGCCAATAGAATAAAACCAAGGATTTTAGGCACCCCAAAGTAGTAAAATGAGTTTTAAGGTGGCTCCCATAACAATTTTGGGTTTTAACTAGGGACCCAAAACTAGCATGGTGGTAAAACCAGTCCACCCTTACAAAACCAAACATGAATAATAACAACAGCTTAAAATTTTAAGTAGATTTAACTTGAGCTGCACCAAGATATAAGGGTTTTGAAAGGCTCCCCCAACCATCACTAGAGAAATAGGGTAATGAAAGTCTCCCCAAACCATCAATCCACAATCTTCCAAGAGAAAGAAAGTATAGGCAAAGAACTCAGGCAAAAAGAGCTCCCTCCACCACAGGCCAAGCCTAGCAACAAAACTCCTTCGTACCACTTTTGACCAACAAAGAGCCTCCTCTATAGGCTGAGCCTCCACCTCAAAGGAGCTTACACCTCAACATGAAGTGGGAAAGGTTAAAGAAGAAGAGAAGACAACAACAACCACTGGGCCCAGAAGTGAAACCCCACCTCAATAGGGGTCTGCACCATAGAAAGGAAAGGGAAGAATGAGCCTACACTTTGGTATATCCACCCTCTAACCCTATGTAGTAGAGGAGAGAATCCTCTCTAGACCAAAGCGCCAAGGGGAAGAGAACACCTCAGGAAGCTAAACCATAGGGAAACAACTAGGGGCTCCATAAAAATAGAGAGGAGGAAAACTAAAAATAAGAAAACCCCCTGCATCAAAGAAGGCTAAACCCCGAAATCCATCCAGCCCAAGAGCTCTAAGGGAGAAACATCGATCAGTGAAGAGAGACCCAAAAACCTTCCATAGAGTGAAAGGCAGAGAGGAGGACAGGACAGATCCATCAAAAGAGTCTTCAAGGAACCACCAAATCTGTCCCCCCCAGAAGAAAGGCCATGCTACCAAAAAACCAAGCACATGGCAAGTCAAATGAAACCCTGACCTAACAAAACCCATTCCAACAAACCACACACTAAGAAAAAGTTGAGGGAGAGGGAAAAAGAAAGAGAGAGACAAGGCATTGGTGACAAGAGAGTAGGAGGCCTCCACACAAGCAACCAGCCATCCCAGCACAAAAAGGAGCAGACTGACATGCTAGGAAAGTAGCGGACTGAAGTGCACTGGGCACAAATAAAGCCCCATCTGTCAAATTTAGAAAACCCACAAGTGGGTCATCATCTTCATCAACAAACTCACTCGGCTCCTCAGAAGAATGAGTAGCCCTATCTCCTAAGTCTCTATTCCCACTCCACTCCATCCAAACTAGTTATTTTGTTAAAAAATTTGTTTGGCGATTGTTAAAATTGATTCCTTAATCCTTCATGGGAAGATGTTATCCTATTTTTTTGAGCTAGATAATTTTGATGATGGTTATTTTCTTAAGGGAGCATGATTTGAAAATCTGAGTCTTTGTGATTTCCTATTTCTTTTCAAGATCCCTTTTCATTTGGAAGTGAATTCTCTTGAAGTAAGTGTGTGGAAGCTATGGATTTCAATAAAGTTGGGGTTGCTAGGTTCTATGTGTTTTAAGAGGAGGAGCATTCTTCTACATATTCGCTTTTACCTCCTCTTCTTGTGTTTTGTGTCTTCCACCCTACAATGTTGGTTTTTGCTTGACAGAGGGTTGGGTGTCTTGGATATATGGGGTTACGGGTTGTGGATTGTTGGGGCTATAATTAATGGATATGCATTTTTATGTCACTAGCTCTTTCTACTCTAGGCATCTTTTTCCCTGTTGGTATCTTTTTCAATCCTGGTGTGGAATGGTCTAGGTTGTTGGGCTTGTCTTGGAGTTTGGGAGAAATTTTTATAAGGGAGTGAGGTTTGATGATCTTGTTTTTGGCCTTGTCCTCTCTCTAGACTTGGTTCCATCTTCCTAGAGGGTTTATTTTCCCTTGGCTATTAAACCTATTGAGGTGGATAGAATTCCTATGGAGGTGGAGTTTTGTATAGCCAAGTACTTGTGGTTTCTCCTAGGATTGTCTTTACCTAGATTGGTGATTCCTATAGATGTAGAATCTTTTGATTCTAGTGATGGTCCTTTTGTAACTAGATGTTTTTTTTGAAGGTTGGGCGAGGCTCTGAACACTCATTTTTCCTTGGTCTAGGATAGGCGGCTCTTGGTTGGCTCTTGGCTGACTTTTTTGTTTCATCTTTGGGGTCCATGGTTAAACCTAATGGTTTTTCAACTCAGCCTTTAACATGTGTGAAATTTTGAGGTTGTTAGAGAAGTTTTAGGGAGCATTTCAAAATCTTATGATTGCTTTGGGTGCCATGTTGAAATATAATGAATCTTTAGCTTGATTTTAATTGTGTAATATCATGGGGTTTCTTGTTAAGGTTGGCGAGCCTATCAAAACCCGTTGCTAATTAGGAGGATCATTTGTAGTCTCTATCAAGTTAAGGGACCCTTGATTTACCTATAAGATGTGGGGAGCCTAGGAAACCTATGTTTAGAGGCTTAAGTATTTTGTGTTGTGATCTCTTAGGTAACTAGAACTTTGTATGATCCATGTTTTTTTGAAATTGATCTTTTGTTGGTTCTTAGCTTTTGTTTTGTAATATTTCATCTCTTGTAGTTTATTGCTTCTTTGGGGTTCTATATCCTCCTAAAAATCTCATTGCAATAAGTTACAGGTAATATCAAAATATGATTTTATCTTAATAAAAAAAAATCC
>BSBK01009685.1:0-71374 GCA_027943335.1 Chamaecyparis obtusa
GTAATATATATGTATATATATATATATATATATATATATATACATATATACATATATATACATACATACATATATATATATATGTATGTATGTATATATATATGTATGTATGTATGTATATATATATATATATGTATGTATGTATGTATATATATATATGTATGTATGTATATCTATATATATATGTATGTATGTATATATATGTATGTATATATATATGTATATATATATACACACACACACATGTTTGTATATATATACACATGTGTATATATAAACACACGTGTGTGTATACACACATGTACACAAATGTGTGTATGTGTGTATATATACACATGTGTATATATGCAGACTTATACACACCATATTTAAAGAAATTAAATAAAGAATTAAAGTTCCTTATGCATCTTCTTAGTCATCTTTTGGGTGAACCAAACGGGTCAGCCCATATTTCAGAAATCATTTTCAAAATTTGTATCTTCTAGAATTGACTGGAATTGGCATTTGGTATTCTAGCACCCAAATGAGCCCTAAGAGTATCCCTCCTACAACTCCCAATAATATCCCTCTTAGAAGAAGTCCCTTCAATAAAAATATCTTTTTCCATTCTCCATAAAGGAACTATTCGCCATAGTGGTGTTTTTGTAAAATACCAAGGTCTTGCTAGTTTGGGTATTTTTTAAACCCTAAGAACAAATCTTGTAGTATGAATCCTCTTACTAATCAAAATTACATAATATTAAAGAAATGGGTTGCTAATAAAAAGAGCCACTTGTTTATGAGGCGCCCCATGAGAGTGCCAAAGTTCTATTTTTAGTTGATTGAGAAACCATCCATACCACTTTCTCAAAGGAATTCTTTATCAATTAGACAACAAAGTTCTAGAGAAGAGGATTAATTGGTAAGTTTTGGTCTTTCAGACTTTGAAAAAGTAGAATTTTATTAGTGTGTCTCTCATCTTTGGTTTAGGGTGTGTCTTTTACTAGAAACTAGGAAAAAGATTCAATTCTTAGCTAAAATCCAGTCTAAGTTTGGGGTTTGGGAGTAATTGATTGTTTTTGATGCAGGAGCATCCTGGGTGGAAGAGCAATCTTGCATCACCCAAAAAAATATTTCTATTTTTATATTCAATAAGGGTTATTTTGTGCAGAGCTGCTATTTATGGAAAGTTACTATTTTTGGTAATTTTCGTATGTGCTCAGAATGATCTGATTTCTTTCTTGGATGTTCATTTTGGTCATATAAGTCTGCCAGTAAAGTTTCATTGCCAGATCAAGTGTATATTGGAAGATATTGAAGATTTTCGGTATTGGCAGCAGGGTACAGAAACTTTGAACTCAGTTTTGAAGGCTTTAGAGGCCCCGGATGAGGTCAAAAATTTGGGTGACGAGCACTTGCGCCGATCAAGCCTGTAGAGCGCTTCGTGGCATTTCTGAAATGGGGTTATAATAGCCGATCGGGGCAACTGGTGATGACTTATGGTCTTCGAAAGTTGGGCCACCTGAAATGGCGGAAAATAATTTTCTTCAAAATTTTTGTTCGGGTTTCAAAGGTTATCTTGAGCCGATTATGATGTAATAAAATTGTAAAATAAAGTAATTCTAATTTTGGTCGGCCTTATTGGCTAAAAATTCTGGAACCTTCCCAGGCGGTGGAAAATTGCCTATATAAGGAAGGTTGTATTATTGTCTTAGGCAGTTCAGAATAGTTCTGGGTAGTAGAACTGGGTATTGATTCGAGGCTTTGTCCTATAGAATATTGTAAGGGAATGCCCATGTGGCTTTGCATATTGTAATTCTGAAAGTTTGTAATTCCACATTTGTGGAGATAATAAGAAGCCAATTTTCTGTTCTTGCATATTATTGTTGTTGCTTCTCTATTTCTGTTATGTGTTTGTGGTATTAAGGGGAGCACCCTTCATTAGTTTTAGATACTATAGATGTAGTTTCTAATAAAGAAAATCTCACAAGGCATGAGTGTGATATTTTCCACATGCCATATAGTCATAGTTTGTGAATATCTAGATATAGATTCTGATATTTTTTCTTTCAAAGAGAGATCACAAAAACCTATTTTGGTTGACAAAAGGGAAGATTTTGAAACTAATAATTTAAAGCCCATGTCTTTTTATTTTTGTGCTAAAAGAGATTTTCATCCTAATCTTTCCTTATAAATGTTGCCTATAGCTATCAAGTCTTTCTAAATTTCCATCAAGGCCTTGATTTGCCATAGTCCTCATCTTTTTCTCCAATTTCCATATTTTTCATATTTTTCTATTTTTTCATTCATTCAATTGATTCATGTTTGTCAAGGTTCTCATTTTACGTCATGGCTTACACTAGGAATAATATGTATTGATAAGTCTATGCTTCTAGATTATTATTTAGGGAGACACTTGGTTTTCTTCATCCAAACAATACTCATTCCCTTACTCCTACCCCTTTCTTTACACCTTAAAAATATTTAGGGAGGGCTTATCAGAATTTAGAGATTCTTTAGGAAGGAAAATATGATGACACGGTAAGGGGGGGTCCTTCAACAAGTTTGTGTAGACATGGGAAAGGAATTAGTAGATCAAGTCTTTGAGGAGAATGACTCTATGGAAGAAATAGTTTCTTATCCTTCTATCTTCCAAACATATTTTGTTAAAGGAAAACTACCAATAGCCCTCTTTTGGTTTAAAGAGGCAAAAAGTGGTAGACCTCCAAAGTGTAAAAAAAAAGAAGGATGGGATCAAGGTGGTAACTTAATGTTTTCTTGAAAATACTATGAAACCTTGGAGAGATTGTCATACACAATGATTATAGTGAGAATAGTAGCCTAAAATAGTAGGGGTTTGAATGCTCCTAACAAAAACCACCTTATCAAATCTCAAATTGGTTCATATGTAGTAGATATTTTTTTATTTAGAAACCAAGTTTTTCGAAGAAGAGAGGAATTAGACATTTAACACGAATTAAAAAACCTATAAATTTTGTGTTTCTCCATCAACAAGGGCTTTAAGGGGTTTTGGAAATTCCATGGAGCTGTAATGCCCCTCCCATAGTCGAATTTCCTATATGTTATGATATCATTTATATTTATGCATTTACTGACCCCATCCCTACATGTGTATGGATTGCATGTATGATTTATATTTATATTTGATGTGTCTAATCCGGTTGAGGGACGAAGTCATAGTTACTTGCTTTCAAGATCCACTAGATCGATTGATCACCACCATTGTCTGTTATATTTTTATACTTGTACATGCTCATCTTTTATGCAGGACTTCAGGTATCGAGCATTGACTTCCCCAAATTATCAAGATGAACGTGTCCTATCACAATATCTCAATGGTAAGAGAGGGGAGATAACAGACATATCCAATTCCAACCTAAGCCATCATTTGTACTAAAATATGGGACAAGTATCTTATTGACTACCTATCTGAATTCATCAAGGTGACATGAATTCATGAACCCTTCCTTTGAGCATGATGGTTATTTTGAGTTAGTTGATTTTCAAGTGTTGCATTCATGTGAGTTTTGTTGCGTGATTACTTTATTAAAAAGGAATTAATTAAGATTAATTATTATATTATAATAATTGTATCTTGGAAATATTAGAATATTAAATATAAGGATATTTAAAATTATTAATGGTTAATTAAATACCTTTGTTTAAATAAAAGACTTAATTAAAAGTCTAGTTTGGAATAAAAGGTTTTAATAAATTATTAAATTCAAATATGAAGATTCTAGGAATAATTGATTTATTTAATATTTAATTATCAATTGCATAATCATTAATATGCTAAAATATTCATTTATTAATTAAATATTAATATGCAATTTAAGTTACATATTGAGTTTAATAAAATTGAATTAGAAATTGAAGTTAAAGTTGAGTTAGAAATTGTTAACTGGAAAAATGCATATAATTATAATTATAATTAATTAAATATGCAAAAAGGAAAATTAATAATTAAATATAAAAGGAGTTATGTGAATTTAATGTTGAGTTCTATTTCCTGTTTGGGTATTGCATGTTAAGTCTTGATTTTAGTGATTTCAAGTTAAGTGATTTCTTTTATATTTTTTCAAAGGGGATTTTACCTTGTTTATGGTGTTGTAGTTTTTGAAACCCTAGGTTGCTTAGTTTTCTTTATTAGGAGGATTTTGGTCATTATTCGATATACAAGGCTCACAGGTTTTGGGTGAAAGAATCAAATTGTAGGAATTTTTAGAAGCTTGGAATTTTCCTAAGTTTTTTTTGGTCTTTGTCATTTTTTCTTCATTTGGTGGATTGAGGTAGGGTTTTGGATACCTTTGGAAAAAATTTCCTTTTGAAATGATTGTCTACATTGTGTTTGCCAGATTTTTTATTTGCCAAATTGTTGATGATTTTTGAATTGGGTGTTGTATGATTATTTTCTTGTTTGTGGAATTGAAAAGAGAAAGGTAGTTTGGTTTGGCTCTATGAGGAAAATTCATGTTTGAATTAAATTTGATAACCCTAGGTTTTGATGAGTTCATTAGGTAAAATTATGCTATGGCTAATTAGGGTTTGGTTGGAAACCTAATAGAAAAAAATTCAATGAGAAATTTATCTATATTTTTAAGCATAATATATTTTAATAAATTAAGGTTCAAATTAAATGCCTTATTGAGGAGAAAATTAAAGAATTGTGTAAGTTTTTTCTTTAAAATAATATAAAATAATATATAATAATATATAATAATAATAATAATAATAATAATAATATCATGGAATTTTTGGGGAAAGCAAGCCCTCAACCCCTGCCTCTCCCACTGTCGCAGCAGTGTACTATTAGCATGATAGTCACCACTGTCGACGACAGGGTGCTGCTAGCACAGACACCCTTGCCGAGGGGTTCGTTGGGCCCCTTTTTATTTGGTATTATTTTTTTAATTATTTTTATTTATAATTAATATTAATTTTTTCGGGGGGGTAATTAGTTAATGTTTATTAATATTTAATAATTAATTTAAATTTATTATATGTTGATTAATATTTTTATTAATGATTTTTTAATTGATATAAAATATTAATAAATTTTAAAGTGATTATATAGTAGGGTTATATGTACTTAAGGCTATTTATTAATAAAAGAAAGGATATTTTTTATTGATCGGTTTATCACTAGTAGATTTGACCTTATTTTTCTACCAAAATTTTTGACCATCAAATAAAAAGGTTTTGGTTGGTCGGATTATAGAAGGAAAACTTTCATTTATTTTTAATCCATGCCTATGTTGGTCAAAATTTTGACCAAAATCGTGTAGGTTGAAATTTTGTTGAACACAGGCATAACTTTAAAATAAAAAGATTTCATTTCTCATTTCATTTTTACCCGGCACAACGAATTAGATCAAGGTTGCAACGTGCGAAGGAGGACTAGATCAAGTTATTCAGCATGCGCGTGAAGGAAGTTATTCAAGATCCAATTGGCAGGGTGTCTGCAGTACCCAAGTACTTGGGTGACATTTTTGTTTTAAATAGTATTATTTGAGGTATTTTTTTACTCGTTATCAGCAAGTATTTTGAGGTTCTGCGACTATTTTCAAACCAGTATTTTTGCTCACAACCAACATACACTAAATTTACACATGTTGAATGCAAACTAGCATTTATGAATATGACTTCAAACCCTCTTTTCCTGCCATGTCTTGTAAATGGGAGCTTGCATGCATCGAGAGTGCCACACTGCTTTCCTTAAGGCTAAATTCTTTGGCCTTACCAATGTAATGTCCCCTATCAGTATACTTGATATGTGAGGACAAATACTTCAATTTTCTTTACACTTGTGCTATCTGATCTTTAGAATTGGTCTATGTAGTGGAAATTACTGTAATGCCCCCTATTGGGGCAATGAGGTATAACTAACAATTTGCAAGGCTATGATGATGTTGTAATATCCCTTTGTGAAATTTCTTTTAAATTATGGGACTGTTTACTTAGATTGTCGATAATTAGGTTTTTAATATCACTTATATTATAATCTAGATCAATTTGTGATACACAAGTATACGTTGATGTAATAGATTCTTTTGTACACATGATCTACTCTATATAAACTTTCTCTTTTAATTCTAAGGTGTTATTTTATGGTTCCTAATGTAGCTTGATGATTCATGTGAATGATCTCCTTATCATGATCACTTGTTTGATCTTCTTGTGAGATGGCAATATACTCTAAGTAAGCTAACCTCCTATTGTTATGTCTGATTTATTTTATGCAAGGATATTTGTATCAAACTAATAAGACTTTCAACTATATAAATGTTTGATTACATTGACTTGTCCTTTGAATCACATCATTGTGTACATTATTATCCTTATGTTAATTGTACATTTCTCATATAGAGTCAATGCCAAGTATTTTTAGCATTACCATCTCGTAATATATATGTATCCTCCCCCACTTACTGATTTAGTTAATATCGTGTTTAGAGGATGGATATTATGATTAGAAATTAACACCAACAATCCCCTAGTCACTTGGTAGTGATCCAAATTTAATCTTTTTATTAGGCAGATGTTTTATATTCCAAGAAGCTGCTTGTATCTACACTCCTTATGATCATCTATAGATGCTTAGTCCTTCAAAGAATATCTATCTCTAACTTTGATTTAAGAGAGTTTATGTTTATGTTTCATCTACTACTCACTGGTTTGAACAGATCTTGATATATTATCTAATTGTTTATAAGATTAATATATTGTGAATTTACAATATGATTGATGTTAGTTTTGTTTAATAGCACTACATTAATATGTTTCTCTTATGGTCTATTTCTACTTTAACTATATCTTAAAACCGTGCATCGCTGACTTCTGAGTCTTTGTCTCAACTGAGCATCTCAACTTGGTCTGAGTATTTTTTCTGTATCCTCTCCTCCTTTCCTTCGAAGATAAATATCGTACGCAAGACTTTTCTTATGTTCATATACTTTTACTATATCTTAGGGTATGTTGCATAATTTATGTGCACTGTGTCCAAGGATCACACATTCAATATGAATGTATACAATTGATTTGTAGTACTGATACTAAATTTTGCTAGCTATAATTGAGTTATAGTACAAATTACAATAAAATATTGAATACTTCATATATATTTACCATAAATATTTGAAATCTATTGACTATTATCATGTATTTCCTACTAAGATTAGCCATAAAAGTTGCTCAATAAATACTCACTATTTGGATAATGTCTAGTCTAATGCAAAATAGTGTATACAAGGTATCCAAGCACACTAGCATGAGGTACATGAGTTATGTCAATCTCACTAGATATAGATGGGCATTGCTCCATTGAATGATATGTTCCCATAAATAAGTGAACTCCTATTAATCTACACACTCTCATGTTAAACAACTACAAAATAAAGTCAACATAGTTCCTTTAACACAACCAAAGTTAATATTAAATTATCTCTATCCATAAGATAAACTAATTAGCCTTCATATATTTTATGTCAAACTACTATTAAACTAACTGTACCTCACCAGTCACTATCTCCAGAATATCAACCAAGGAACTAGACTTAAATACAATAAAAAAAGTGGAGTGGAAAGATAAATGGAATTAAAATAAGTGTTCCTACATAAAAAACAATCCAAAAATCAAGTATCAAACAGTAATTTGGATCTAGTTTCCTGGCTGTACCCGTGGAATCAGTGAAGAAAATTGCAGAGAATACTTTGTTTTATTTGAATGAAACTTTGTTACATTGCGTGGTCCACTCACCACCAACTCTACATGCCTATGACACATGCCTACTTCCCACAAAATAGTCTTCCAAATCCGTTTACCCTCCCGCACAATCGTAATAGTCAGTTATATGACTGTTACTGGTTAGTTACAACTGAGATTTGTTGTCTAGTTGATACTAATAAAGTGTCAACTTCGACAACTTATAACCACTAAGGTGTTCATATCTTTGCATTAGCCTTCTTAAAGTTCTATAACCCTATCAAAATCCTTATAACTTCCTAAATCTCCCTACAAGCCTTACTAGCCTAGTTTTGCCAATATGGGCAAATCACATACTTTTGCACTTTTAGTGATTTTACAACCTTTTATTGGCTTTAGAGGCCATATTACATTTGTCATAGACCTTACAGGTCTTTAGATCCCCTCACTAGACTAAGATCAACAAGATGACCCTTAATGACCCCCCTAGGTGCATTCTTGAACTTATAATGTCATTCACCTCTATTACATTCACCATCCTCTCTTTCCTCTTCATACCCCTATTATAGGAACTCTCTCATCACTCCATCCATCTCTTGCCATTCTTAAAATATGGCATCCAATTCATCCCACAAATCTATCTTTTCTTCAAGACTTGGACTACTTGTCTTCTTGTCCATTTCAATAGTTTGTGTTGGTTTCCCATAACCAACTCCATGAACTCTCTCAGTGAGTTCTCTTTGTAGTAGATTCATCTTAGTAATAATCCTTTTGATAGGCCACACAACCATTTTCTTCATCCTCTTATGCCAACTTGTGGCATCTTTCCTCAACTCTATCTTCAAGAGCTTCAACTCTTCAATCTCCAAGGTCCCTGTCATCCTTGAGACCTCCTGCAACTTATCCCCATAATGCCATCCTTCTTGGCATTCAAACATGTCATCTATGGCTTGTTTCATAGCCCTATCTTCTCTATTTTCAACAAAAACTTGAAGTGGACACTTGACTGTCCCCACTTGGATGCCTTCATCCATGTATTCACCCATTGCCTTAGCAACCTCTGAGATCTTCTCCTCTATCTCTATCATCATAAATCCTTGTGCCCTTTCTCCTCTAGGAGCACACATCTCTATCTACATCATTGTCCTACCATGTAAGGTCTTTTATGCACCATCTGTTGTAGACTCAACTTTTCAACCATCTCAATTGAAACAAAATTGAAAAATGAACCACTAGAAATGACCATTTTAAAAACCTTACCCATACATTTGCATTGTGTTATGAATTGTGAGTATCCATGAGTCTCTCTTCTCTCCAAATCTACATTCATGATGGCTTGAAATTCTTCTACCCTTCAATCTGACTTCCTCTACAAACTAAGATCCATCCAACTTTGAATCACCACCTTGGAACGCTCTTAAAGGATGATTAACTTTAAGGTTCAACAAGGGATTCTAAGTCTTCAAAACCTTAGATTGTATCCTCCTCTTCTTCCCAAAAGAATCTTCCCTCTCTGATACCAACTGAGGAAAACTTCTACACTTTCATATTAGATGCAAAACTTCTACACTATCATGCAAACCAACCAATAAGTGAATAGATCATGAAGAACATATCATGAAAATTTTGCAAAATCTATTATGTTTTATTTTTTTTGAAATTTGGTCAATGGTACATTTTCTATTTAAGAGTCCCTGAGTGATTTGAATATTTCGTGGTCTAGTGAGCATGATTTGTTTGTGTATTTGTAAATCTTGTATAATCTTGTAATATTTTATTATTTTTTATTATATACAAGATACTACTAATGCTTGTATGTTTACATTTTGTATATTTATAGCCTGAATAATTGCCTGTGAAGAAAGTCCACACCTGGCAATATGAACGCAGAACAAAATAACGAGACAATTGCTATATTGTGGTCTCAGTTCCAAAGAAAAGTTAATAAATGTAATTGTCCTTGCAAAAAGTGTAAGGGCTTAAAGAATTGAAGAATTCTAATCACAACAACCTAGACTCATTGTAGGCAACATGGTCACATTGAAGGGGGGCTGGATTTTTGTCGACTGGTGAATGTGGATTTACAACAGAAGGAACATGGAGGTATGAATATCCAAGCCAAGGATAATGCTCTAATGGAAGAAGATGATACTATGGTAGAGAACACAATTAAAGAGGATGTTATTGGTGTATCTGATAATGTGCCAGAGGACATGATTGAAGAAGATGGTATTGGCGCAGCTGATCAAGATTATCATGATGATGGTACTACCACATCTGATAATGATGATGAAGATGGTCTTGATATACCTATACTTGAGAAGGCATAAGAGCCCCTATACAAAGGCTTCCAAAAAAATCTTCTCCCCATAATAGTGTTGTTGGTGAACTTGAAGGTAATGAATGGTTTATCCAATGTAGCAATGTCACGTATGCTAAGGTATGCCATTTTTATCATCTTCAATGTTAGCATACCATTACTATTCATTATATTAACAATTCATATTTGTTGTTTTAGGTTGATAGGTGAGTTTTTGTTACCACCATCAAACATTTTGCCTCCTTTGTACTGAGAATTATCTACCATTATGAAACAAACTGGAATGAAGTATCACACAATACATGCATGTCCCAATGATCACATTCTATATCATAAACAAGAATTTGTAACAAAATGCCTTGATTTTCATATTAGTAGATATCAGTCAGATCAAATAACAAAAAAGGTGCCTCACAAGGTTCTTCAGTACATTTCCATTATTCCACGTATTCAATGATTATTCAGGTGCACTAGGTTGGCACAATTTATGGATTACCATGCACACAATAGAAGTCAAGATGACATTATGTGAATTCCTGTAGATGATTTTGCATTTAAAGACATAGAAACAACATGGCCACACTTTAAAGAAGAACCTCATAATCTCAAGCTTTCATTGGCAGTAGACGGTGCCAATCCATTTGGAGATATGAGATCTACTTACTCAGTGTGGTCTATTTTCATTATAAACAATAACATTCCTCCGTGGATGTCCATAAAGAGGGAGCACATAATGTTGTCAATGATTGTACTGGGTATTTTTTAATTTAATAGTTATGTAAATTAATTTATAAGCACCGCATAAAGATGGTCATAATAATTATGTAATGTTTTTGTTCATTCAACTAGGTAAGTACCAAGTTAAAGATATGAACATGTATATTGAGCCACTTATTGATGAGTTGTTGAAGTTATGGAATGGGGTCACTATGTATGACATCTCTAGACCAATAGGAAAAAGACAATTTCAATTCCATGCAATTCTTGTATGGAGAATACATGATGCCCCTAGGAGAACTCATTTTTGCGGTATGTTATATATTGTTAAGGTCACATATTTTTGGCATGTTATACTACTTACACATTATTGTTGTATGTTTAAGTTGTGCATGATAATTGTACATGATCCAATTGTACGGTATCGTTTAGGTCTTTAGACAAAGGGTAAATTCACATGTCCATTTTTTGGTTTGAAGATGAAATCTCATCATTCAAGAAGTTTAGGAAAGCAGGTGTTCGATAAGTTTAGGCACTTTCTCCACAATAATCATAAGTATCCAATTATCAAAAAACATCCTTTTAATAGGAAATAAGAGACAACATCAAGGCCACGAAGAATGACACCTCATCTATGGAAGTTGGAATACAATAGACTAAATCATTGAGGTAATGTCATTCCATGTGATGATTTTTGTTTGAAATTTATATTTTGATATTGTGATGAAGGGTGCTCCCCTTAATACCACAAACACATAACAGACATAGAGAAACAACAAAAATAATATGCAAGAACAGAAAATTGGCTTCTTATTATCTCCACAAATGTGGAATTACAAATTTTCAGAATTACAACATGCAAAGCCACATGGGCATTCCCTTACAATATTCTGTAGGACAAAGCCTCGAACTATTACCCAGATCTACTACCCAGAACTATTCTGAACTGCCTAAGACAATAATACAGTCTTCCTTATATAGGCAATTTTCCACCGCCTAGGAAGGTTCCAAAATTTTAGCCAATAAGGCCGACCAAACTTAGAATTATTTTATTTTACATTTCATTACATCATAGTCGGCTCAAGATAACCTTTGAAACCCGAACAGAAATTTTGAAGAAAATTATTTTTCGCCATTTCAGGTGGCCCAAATTCCGAAGACCATAAGTCATCACCAACTGACCCGATCGGCTATTATAACCCCATTTCGGAAACGCCACGAAGCGCTCTACAGGCTTGACTAGTGCAAGCGCTCGTCACCCAAATTTTCGACCTCATCCGGGACCTCTAAAGCCTTCAAAACTGAGTTCAAAGTTTCTGTACCCTACTGCCAATACCGAAAATCTTCAATATCTTCCAATATACACTTGATCTGGCAATGAAACTTTACTGGCAGACTTATATGACCAAAATGAACCTCCAAGAAAGAAATCAGATCATTCTGAGCACATACAAAAATTACCAAAAATAGTAACTTTCCATAAATAGCAGCTCTGCACAAATAGCCCTTATTGAATACAAAAATAGAAATATTTTTGGGTGATGTAAGATTGCTCTTACACCCAGGATGCTCCTGCATCAGACACCCGGGGTAATTTGAGAAGTGACCCCGTCACGACTCAGGTGTGTAGAGGAAAACCAAGATGGCTAACCTCCTCCTTTGTCAGCCATGATGAATCTTCAATAGGTCATCCTTTCCACTTGACCAGATATTCTTCATATGTCTTGTTCCTGGTACTTCTGCCAACACGACTGTCCAGTATATCTTCGATCTCCTTAGTATCTGAACTAGTTGCTGGAATACTCCACTGTGCTACTGTGATCTCATCTTCAACACCTCCTTCATGATACTCTGTCAGATCTGAAATGTTAAACACTGGTGAAATATTTAGCTCAGTAGGCAAATCTACCTCATATGCGTTTCCTGAATCATGTTTCTTCAGTATCCTACATGGTCCAAACTTCTTCATTTTCAGCTTGTTATATGTACCAACTGGAAACCGCTCCTTCCGCAAATGAACCATGACTTCATCACCAACTTGAAATTCTTTATACCTCCTTTTCTCATCTGCCTTAGCCTTATACTGTGCGTTCATCTTGGTAATATGCTTCCTCACCTCCCCATGGATGTTCTTCAAGTGTTCTGCAAAATCCTCAGCTTCAGCACTACTTATTTCTCCTTTATCTATCTTCCTCAATTTAGATGCATTTCTTGGACTACTTCCATATACAATCTGAAATGGTGATTTACCGGTGCTCCTGTTGACAGAATTATTGTATACAAATTCTGCTTGTGGTAAAATCAAATCCCATCCTGTTGGCTTATCTCCAACCAAACATCTCAGCAAATTTGTCAAACTCCTATTCACCACCTCTGTCTGTCCATCAGTCTGTGGATGATGTGATGATCTGAACTTCAAATCTGTCTTCAACTTCTTCCACAATGTACGCTAGAAATATCCAACAAACTTAGTGTCCCGATCTGAAACTATGGTCTTTGGCAAACCATGAAGTCTCACTACTTCTCTGAAAAACAATTCTGCTACATGAACAACATCATTAGTCTTTTTGCAGGGAATGAAATGTGCCATCTTTGAAAACCTGTCAACCACTACAAAAATTGAATCATGTCCCCGCTGAGTCCTCGGTAAACCAAGAACAAAGTCCATGTTGATATCCTCCCAAGGCTTCTCTGGTACGGGTAATGGCTGATACAATCCTGTATTCTGCTTCACTCCTTTCGCCATCTGACATACTCTGCAACTCTGTACAAACTTCTTCACATCTTGCTCTAACTGTGGCCAATAACAATTCTCACTAACCAAACCAAGGGTTTTATCACGACCAAAATGTCCAGCCAATCCTCCACTATGCTTCTCCTTGATGAGATTCTCCCTCATAGAACTTCATGGAATGCACAACTGACTCCCTCTGAATAGCATATCATCCTGGATGATGAAATCCAACCATTTCGTCCTGTCTAGAGTAACAGGTTCTGTACAAGCTTTCCAAGCTTCACCAAAATCACGATCCTCTGGATACAAATTCTTGAGTTCCTTGAACCCAACCACTTCAATCTGCATTTCTGTCAGCAATAGTTGCCTTCTGCTAAGAGCATCTACAACCCTATTAGACTTTCCACTCCTGTGTTTCAAAACAAATGTATAACTCTGCAAAAACTCAACCCATTTCAAATGCCTTTGATTCAATTTTCCTTCACTATTCAAATATTGCAAAGCTTGATGATCAGTATACAAAACAAACTCCTTAGGAAGCAAATAGTGCCTCCACTTTTTCAATGCCTGAACTATAGCATAAAATTCCTGATCATAAACAAAATATTTTCTCTTGGCATCATTTAATTTCTCACTGAAATAAGCAACAGGTTTACCTTCTTGGCTCATGACAGCTCCTATTGCAGTACCACTAGCATCACAATCTACTTGAAACACCTTATTAAAATCTGGAAGTGCTAAAACAGGTTGTTCTGTAACTTTTTGTTTCAACAATTGAAAACTTTTTTCTGCCCCATTAGTCCACTTAAACTCTTTTCTATCCCCTCTCATTGTTTCAGTCAAGGGTCCACAAATACTGCTAAAATTTCTGATAAACTTTCTGTAAAAGCTAGCCAAACCATGAAAAGATCTTACCTCAGTAGCACTCCTTGGAGTAGGCCATTCAAGGATAGCCTGTACTTTTTCTGGGTCCATTTTTAGACCTTCTGCTGAAACTACAAATCCCAAATACACTAACTCTTTCTTCACAAAACTGCACTTCTTCAAATTAATCAACAATTTCTCTTCTCTCAGCTTCTCAAATACCATACGAATATACATCATATGCTCCTCCAATGTCTTACTAAAGATCAAAATATCATCTAGGTAAACAATGACAGACTTACCCAGAAATTCTTTCAGAACCTCATTCATGAGCCGCATGAAAGTGCTCGGTGCATTGGTTAGCCCAAAAGGCATGACTAACCACTCATACAGTCCTTCCTTTGTCTTGAAGGTAGTCTTCCATTCATCTCCTTCTTTGATCCGAATTTGATGATATCCACTTTTCAGATCTATCTTTGAAAAATACACAACTCCACTCAAACAGTCCATAATATCATCCATTCGTGGCAATGGAAACCTGTACTTGATTGTGATCTTGTTTATTGCCCTAGAATCTGTACACATCCTCCACTCTCCATTCTTCTTTGGTGCTAATACCGCTGGTACAGCACAGGGGCTCAGACTCTCTCGAATCAACCCCTTCTGTAACAGTTCATGTACTTGTCTGTTCAACTCCTCATTTTCTGCAGGTGTCATTCTGTGTGCTGCCTTAAACGGAAAACTCGCTCCTGGGATCAATTCCATCTGAGGACTGATCTTCCTGACTGGTGGTAATCCATCAGGCACGTTATCGGATACAATATCCTGAAACTCATTCAACAAATCTGCAACTTCTACAGGAACATCTTCTACTTCCTCTTTACCAGCTTTTGGAATTAAAGCAAAACATACATCCTCATGTCTCATACCATCTAGAAAATTTCTTCCATCAACAAAAGATATCCTTGCATTACCACATACCTTTTCTTCAGTGTCCTTCAATGGTTTTAGCTTATGTCGCACTCCATCCTTTGTCAGGGAATAGGTATTCGCACAACCATCATGTACAACACATCTGTCAAACTGCCATGGTCTACCCAACAACATATGACATGCATCCATAGATATGATATCACACAGTACCTCATCTTGGTATCCGCCAATCTTGAACTTCACCAGGAATTGTTCATTGACTATGACCTTGTGGTCATCCTGTACCCAGGCAATCCGATATGGATGTGGGTGTTTTTGTCTCTTGAGCTTCAACTTTGTCACCATCTCTTCTGACACCAAATTGTCAGTGCTTCAACTATCGATAATCACATCACAACATTTACCTTCACACTTGCACCTGGTGCGAAACAAGCTCCTTCTTTGCTCAGGTTCATTCTCACCACTCAACAGGACTCTTCTGTTAATCAACGTTTCTCCTCTTTCAGCATCTTCAAAATTTGATGATCTGACATCTTCATCTACATGTGCAACTCTGGCCTGGCCTTCATTTCTCCTGTCTGTTCTGCCTTGGCGCTGAGGACATTCAAATGCCCTATGACCTTCTTCTCCACAGTGAAAACATGTTCCACGGAAGCCACCTCTTCCAAATCCTTGTCCTCTTCCCCTTCCTCTTTGATCTCTATTATTCTGATCCTGGAAGCGATTGCAATTGTTTCCTCTCTGATTCTGACTACTAGTGGCCTCATCCTTCTTTTTCATATCTTCA
The DNA here is from genome assembly GCA_027943335.1 of Chamaecyparis obtusa. NCBI lineage: Eukaryota > Viridiplantae > Streptophyta > Pinopsida > Cupressales > Cupressaceae > Chamaecyparis > Chamaecyparis obtusa. The sequence continues at coordinate 16,061 of BSBK01009685.1, forward strand.
TTTCGGCCACCATATGACCGTCCACCAGATCGTCCACCACAACCTCTTCCGTTTTATCTGCTCTCAAACTTATTGTTCAGCTTTTCCTCTACTTTTAGGGCAAACTGGTATGCCTCTTCAATACTGCTCATTCGAACCAGATTCAGCTCCTCCTGAATGCTTGGCCTTAACCCATTAAGGTATCGGGCAACTTTCTCCTTATCAGCTTCTGCATGGCCTGTTCTGATGAGAAGTCGGTAGAACTCCTCTGTATACTCCTGAACAGATCTTCCTGCTTGCTTCAAACTTTGCATTTTCTTCAGTAGGTCAAGCTCATAATTAACAGGAATGAACTATCGCTCCAATTTATCCACCATCTGATCCCATCTTGTGATTTTATCTTTCCCTCTTCTATTTCGCTCTAATTGAATTTCTTGCCACCAGATCTTCGCATGACCTTTCAATCTGGCCTTTGCAAATTTGACCCTATCAGGATCCTCAACATCTTCGTACTCAAAATATTCCTCACATTCATTGATCCAGTCGATCAATTCCTCTGGGTTAAGATTTCCAGAAAATGTAGGAACCTCAATCTTAGGTCTTTTCCCGATCTTGGAAATCACCCGAAAAATTCTTTTTTCCTCCTGGTTCACAATTTCAGTTTCTCCTTCTTGATATTCTTTTTCGGCTTCATCCTCGCTTTCATCTCTGACATTAAGATTCATTCCTCTGTGAATCTCTTCTTGCAATGCTTGCACTTGTCTCTGCAACTCTCTAACCTCAGGTGTTACAACACCAGCTCTTCCGCCACGTTCCCTTCGTGGAGGCATTTTCGCGATGTGCGCTAAAACCCTAACCACGGTCCTGGTGCAAACTGCCTCACAGTCGGTGATCTGTTTACACACTCAAGAAAACCTGCTCTGATACCACTTGATGAAGGGTGCTCCCCTTAATACCACAAACACATAACAGACATAGAGAAACAACAACAATAAGATGCAAGAACAGAAAATTGGCTTCTTATTATCTCCACAAATGTGGAATTACAAATTTTTAGAATTACAACATGCAAAGCCACATGGGCATTCCCTTACAATATTCTGTAGGACAAAGCCTCGAACTATTACCCAGATCTACTACCCAGAACTATTCTGAACTGCCTAAGACAATAATACAGCCTTCCTTATATAGGCAATTTTCCACCGCCTGGGAAGGTTCCATAATTTTAGCCAATAAGACCGACCAAACTTAGAATTATTTTATTTTACATTTTATTACATCATAGTCGGCTCAAGATAACCTTTGAAACCCGAACAAAAATTTTGAAGAAAATTATTTTTCGCCATTTCAGGTGGCCCAACTTCCGAAGACCATAAGTCATCACCAGTTGACCCGATCGGCTATTATAACCCCATTTCAGAAATGCCACGAAGCGCTCTATAGGCTCGACCAACACAAGCACCCGTCACCCAAATTTTTGACCTCATCCGGGGCCTCTAAAGCCTTCAAAACTGAGTTCAAAGTTTCTGTACCCTGCTGCCAATACTGAAAATCTTCAATATCTTCCAATATACACTTGATCTGGCAATGAAACTTTACTGGCAGACTTATATGACCAAAATGAACCTCCAAGAAAGAAATCAGATCATTCTGAGCACATACAAAAATTACCAAAAATAGTAACTTTCCATAAATAGCAGCTCTGCACAAATAGCCCTTATTGAATACAAAAATAGAAATATTTTTGGGTGATACAAGATTGCTCTTACACCCAGGATGCTCCTGCATCGTATTGTCTTTTGTTTACTAAGGATGTAATTGATTCTCGTGAAGGTCATCAAGGCATCAATGACGAACTTCCTAGAAGAATAAAAAGTTATTTTAGTCAATTTAGTAGTTTTTCATACTACAAAGATCTCTCAATCATGCATTTATTTGATGCTATGCATATTGGAAAGAATGTAAGAAAGACACTATGAAAAATATTGGATGGAAGGTGTGACAAAGAAAAAATTGCCAAAATTTGTAATGAAATTCATGAATCCAATCATGCAATGAAAAATTTTATTGAATCAAATAGCAATGGAGACCGCATAAATATGAGTGCCCTTCCTTGGTTATTAACTGAGCAGCAAAGTGATGCATTAAAAGAAGTCATAAAAAATAAAAATCCCACAGGATTTGCTACAAATATATGCAGTCTTGTATCAAAGAAAGGTGATTTTGGGCTAGGGTTGAAAACACATGATTGGCATGTAACGCCCCGCCAGGCAACCCAAGAGGACAAGACATAAAACCTCTATAAAATGCAAGTAGTGAATTTTTATTTTTATTTTTTTATTTATTTATTTTAACTAGAATAATATTCATCATTACACTTCATATTTCTAAAAGAAAAAAATAATTTTCTACTACTTGAATGTAAGATTTATACAACTTAAGTCCTCTCGGGTTCCCTAACGTCGCTACTAAAGCAACATCATATAAACCATTTACATGCATAAGATATTCATGGAATCATGAGCTTAAAAGATCTACATTCATTTTAATGCACCAAATTAAATGTCCCTAACTTATTTCTTTTATTAAACATAGGTTAATCATCCAACATCATTATTCCTTTTATCAACTCATTTCATAAATTTATATTGATTTCATCTACATCTACTATCCTTTATATCACTTTTATCTAATAATTTAGGTAAGAGATTAATATTCATTAAGGTAGGCATTATCTTAGGTACTTCATTAACATGAACCAAGTATTAACATTATAATCAAGTTACTATTTTATTTCATTGTTTCATAACCATTCATTGTTAATAATTCCAATCACTAACCTATCATTTCTCAATAATCTCTTTGAATTCTTTCATCAAGGGAGAATACATTATTGTTGTGATACATCATTATATATAATTATATTTAAGATTATTTCCTTTACACATGGACAACATAAGAGGATAGGATAAATAACATAAACATTTTTTTTTAATGCTAGTAACATGTCCAATATTCTTTTCCCTTTCTTTTACCTAGAACTACCCATTCCCTTATGCATTGCTTTGAATTGAGATTGCATCAATACTACAAGACTCCTTTTAGGAGATTAAAAATTACATGAATACAAATACATAAGTACATCTCAACATATTAAAATATCCAATAAGAAATCTTCAACTGCAGATCTGGAAAGGAATATGTGCTAGGATCATCCAAAGAATCACGATCAATACCTCGATATAAATATTAACCACCCAACCACGTGGAACCAATAGGCCCACTCCCCCGAGCTAGGAGATAGAACCAAAGGCCCATACAAGAGGTAACAACTAGGAAATTCCTAAGGTGGTGATAAAATTTCCCCAAAGTCACAACACAAAAGAAAAGACAAGAAGACCACAAGGACTACAAGAGGCATGATCAAAATTTGATAGAGACTCTAAGCTACAAGTTAGGTGAGTGTCATCGCATAGCCCTCACCCCTTGGGTTGTCCTGGTACTAGCCACTCTTGGCCCCGGCCCCCAAGTAGGCACATGCGGAACCGAATGCCTCTCGTACAGACAAGGTCATTCAGTTGTACCTACGCATAGGTACCTTCTCCCACTCCCATCCTTAGTCTTTACTAGCACTAAAGGCATGGGCGAGGCACAATTAATCTTGATTAATGTGTAATTTCCCATTCCAATAATCTCCCATTCCCAATTCATTTATTTAGGTTATCACTTGATTAAATAACTCATAGTAGGTTATCCTGGTACTAGCCACTTAGGGCCCCGACCCCTCACTATGAGCCACTCACCTAGTGTACTTAGGTTCCCTAACATACATATAAAAATCATAAGAACATAATAGATTCATCATCAAGAATTCATATCAATTCCATAACAACATTTGATTGAGTTTAGGAAAACATATGTTGTCCCTAGTCCACTTGACAACCCTAAACTCAATATGGCATACAGAATGTTCCAAACATGTAAGAAGACATCCAAGTGATATTATAAAAATATTCAGAGTATACATAGATCCAATTAACCAAAAAAAACCATTCTAATAGCCTCTGGTGACCATACAAAACCTTAAAACTTAATGATGTTCATAAACTGAATTATTTCAAGCAAGGATTAAATACAAAGAATAGTCATCATAGAACAGTCATCCATATCTTCCACAAAATAAATAATAAAGGCAATCGCTTCGGTGGAGATTTAGATAACAAAATTATGGACTCTCAATTTTATTTTTAGGAAGATCCAATGGTTGGAAAGAAAGTTATGACTTCTAGTTTAAAACAGAAAATTCTGATTAGGGTTCAGACCTGCCTTCACTAAAACGGTTGTAATTTTCAAAAAACATAATAAAAATTCACCAAACCAATTGGAAATGAAAGATAAGACTTAAGATAATCTCTGATATCAAATTTAGACTTTTATATAATCATATCATCCTGTAGCATACAAATACATTTGACAGAAAATTCGGAATCAAGAATGGACAGGCATAGTCTGCCAAAATGTCAAAAATAAGGCATTAATTCGACTCTAAAAATAAAATCAGAGAGATACCCATTTGAGATCTATAAATTTTACTTTCAGAAAATCAATTTAGTCAAACCCTAGATGCAATTTAAATTATTATAATAATAGATCTCCAAAAATGGGTTGCTAAAAACCCTAAGAAAACACATGCCAATTCTTACAAATAAAAACTCAAAACTTTAAAATAACCATAGAAATTAAAAGTACAGATATAATAAATAATTATAATATATAAATAGATCCATAATCTATCAGAGACATAAAGTAACTAACATATTCAATCCATACCTCATGTCCTACGAAGGTTGAATCGAAGAAGGAAGGAAACAAAAGAGAAGACAAATTCAAACTTGAGATGCATCCTTCAAACCCTATCCACTTTCAGAAATCTCCATGAAAGAAAGAAATAATTCCACAGCAAAGAATCCCTCTCTCAACTATTGAAATTCTCATAAAAATGTCTCTCTCCCAAAAGCAAAGATAACCAAAAATTCTTAAAGACATATGCTTACAAACTCTCCCTCACATCTCCAAGTTTTCTCTCCAAAATCTCCATGAAAAGTAAGGCCATCCTCTCCTCCATGCTTCAGCCCCAAAATCTTTCCCCTTCAAATGAGAAAGTAGTGCATATAAATAGATTTCCAAAGGTTGTGAGGAAAGCAACCAACTCCCAACTAACTCTTAACTAAAGGGTATTATAAAATAACTTAATATCATACAACTATATTACTCAAATATACAATAAAAGATTATTTGTATTCATTCATACACATATGTAATATTATCCTAACATATATGAATATGCTATCATTATTTACATCAATATCTATATATATAACCTATCCTCATTATTAATAATTAACATTTGAGAATAATATACCTCGCATTATTTAATATTTAATTATTAATAATATTATACTTTACATTAATCCCGAAATATACACCATCAACAATATCTACAATAATTAACATATAATCACATATAAATTATATATATATATATAAATACATATATGTGTGCACCCATATATATATTTCCATATATATATATATATATATATATATATATATATATATTTATATAGATACATGCCAAATACCAAACACTATAATCTATAAGATTATGAAGTAATAGATCACAATATTATTACTTATTTATAATTGCTATAAGATATAACACTGAGGTAGAATAAAATCACATACCTCAAAATAAATCTAATCATCCAAAGAGGCCATACAAATCATCTATGAAACATATCGAGAAAACCATAAGATCAAACAAGGTCAACCAAAGTCAACAAGGAAAGTCAAGCCAAACTCCTGAAACACAACATATAAAGATTAACTAAGAATCATACCAAGAAGGAGAAATAAATAAAATGAGTAAACAAATCATACAACCAAACGAATTCAAGTGGCCACAAGGCACTAACTACAACCATGCCCAACCGAGTGCGTTGGATCTGGGTTTTTGACCCAAAGGTTGACTGACAAAGAAGGAACCCTAATATTCTCAAATTGGAATAATGACAAAGGAAGACTCATGTAGGGGCCTTAGTACTATCTCCATAACAACAACCATCGAGGATTTGAGGGCATGCTCAGACCTGTGAAGCCAGGTGAAGTCTATGCCCGGTACCTGCAAGCCTGCATCACAAAGAAGAAATACATATGCACGGATATACGTATAAAAGAAAACATTACAGACAGATGACCAGGATCGATACATCGTGTGGACCTCAGCTATGTGAGTAACTACGACTTCGTCCTGAATCATGAAAACACGTCATGTATATATATACACTCAAAGCATGTAGCATCATCATAACGAAGGTTAGAATCTCAAGCATTGTGTTAGTCTCTTATCAATACTAATAATAAATTAACATGATCAAATCATCAAGTGAGATACAAGATTCATCCAAGGTAACCTTAATAGAAGAAAATATAAATAACCACTTATATATATCTATCAAGTACATATCATATAACATCCTAACTATGTTCATAAAGGTCTTGTAGGTACTGAATACATACATGGAGATAAATACATACAATAATGATACCTTTAGATAGTATGTCTGATATTAGAATCATTGAGTACTAGCTTATGAAATTATTATAAACAACTATAGGAATAGATCAAACAAGTATTATGTACAACTTAAGCTGTAAGAAAACATCGAAGGATCTTACTTCTTTCAAAAACACAAAACTTATATTAGGGTTAGAGGGGTATTACATCCTCCCCCACTAAGATTCGACTTACTCCTGGAAGTCGGGAATGTGAACTATATATCACACATTATCTAACAGAATTATATTATTACTATTCTAGATCCTAATTTAATGACTGCACACATTCTTCTCCTATCAAGAGTTTTGGTAAATCCTATCTTATTACAACTTTAGTGTAGATTAACTCAATTCAATTAGTAATGACTTTTAAAAAGAATTAACTATGTGATTCTATCACTTTATGTAGTAAGTTTGTTAACAAGATACTTGAAATTACATAAAAATTATTGTTATCAAGTTGAAACTCTAAGGTATTCATGTTTACTCACTAATATCAATATATTATGAAATTGCATGTTTTACTAACTGAGATTATCACTTCCTTTCACAATATCAAAGTTCCTATCTATGGTAACCAGTATAAAAAGAAAGAAATAATTTATGATATATTTTCCCTTTTGAGACATAATCTAACCCTACATAATACAACCTGTGAGACCTTATTATAAATAGGGTCCAAAATTTGTGTCCCTTACAAGCTATGAATACCAAACATAGAAAGGTATGTAACATTTATATTTGTTATGATCATGAAGGGAATACATCAAATAATTTTTATTTACTTTTGTAATCATGAAAATAAAACAATCTAGATACTTGAAACTTACCATTTTCATTAACACATAGTTTTATAAGAAATATTCCTTTCCATCAAAGCTTTAAGTAGAATTCCAATGACATAGGACACACAAATTTTACAATATACATATTGTAAGTCATCTTTCACAATAGTTGTAGTGCTTGATTTCCAAAAACACATTCACCCCCTAGAGGAGATTTAAACAATTTACAATTTATTGCACTATTATTCATTAAGTTGGGATCCCTTCTTAAAGCTTACTATTTATATATGCACTTTTCCCTAATTTGCATGTCAGGAGGTTTCCATATAGCATTTACTTAAGAGTTATTTCAAATTCTTTATTGCATAACGATCATAGATCCATTAAGAGATAAAGAAATATGTGAGTCCTACTACTATCTTCATAACCACAACACCTAAATTAATAACATTAACTACTATACATAACTTTAATTTCTACCCTTTACCTATTTGAAACATTACCCTCATACACTTTATAATTTTGAGATAATATTAGTTCTAAGTAGAAATTGAGTAAGGTACATTCTTATAGCATTTATTTACCACAACAACTCCTTATTCATAGTTGATCAATCACTTATTGTTGTTAATTTCGTACTACTATGGTGTTGATCACAATGTATACAAGGCATGAATTTGTTTCCAAAGTACCCATCTAGGATCCTAACTATTCACTAGGCATTTTTCAAGACATATATTTAATAAAAACAACTTCCATCATTACTACAGATAATCCATCATCACACATACTCTTCCCTAGAATTTCTTGATTATGTTATCTTAAATCCTTTTTGTGCAATTTAATAAGATATGCAGAAAGGATATAACTTCTTACCAAGATAGGGACAAAAATTCCTCTTCCTAAATGAAAATGTGAATTATAGCCTATGATAAAATCTTGGGGACATAGGTCCTTCACCCAAGGGTTTCCTAATTGAGTATTTACAAATTTTCCTAATATATTATTGCCTTGTCTAAACAATTTTAGTCATGCAAAACTTATTTCTTAAGAGGGGAGAGAGAAAGAGAGAGAGAAATGCATATGACAGTAAATTATTTGTTCCTAATTTATTTATTTATTATTATTATTATTTTTCACTTCTTTCCTAGGTACATATTATTAGCCATGTAATCTAATAATTTCCCTTTTAATCCTATCAAGTACTACCACAATCATTTCTTTCTTTTAAGGATCCAAAAAAAATCTATTTCTAAGATACCTTGAGTAGGATAAAATTCAACTAGGTATTTGTAAGAAGATAAAGTGCACAACATTATATTATAGGTAGGATCAGGGGGTAATATTATCTACGACCATAATTAAGATTCAAAACATTTAGTATCCTTTAACTTTTGACCCTTCTAGGGATACCATTACCTTTCAAGAAAACAAACACAAGTCTCAAGAATTCTTCGCCATTCCATTAATATTATAGGAAACATACACTTAACACATCATTGATCTCATTATGAAAAAACATAAGTAATTGTTAAAATATAACTCAATCATAGAGGAATGGGTGTGCCCTTGTAAGACAACACAACATAAGAACACGAAAGGTAGCCTTCGTTTCCTAAGATTCAAGTTTTAGCATAACAACATAATCCAAAAAGAGATAAAGTTAAGATACTCAAGGTTATGCATAGGTGAGCTATGAGACCCAGAGTTCCCAGTGTAGAAACCTAGGGCTCTGATACCAGATGTAACGCCCCGCCAGGCAACCCAAGAGGACAAGACATAAAACCTCTATAAAATGCAAGTAGTGAATTTTTATTTTTATTTTTTTATTTATTTATTTTAACTAGAATAATATTCATCATTACACTTCATATTTCTAAAAGAAAAAAATAATTTTCTACTACTTGAATGTAAGATTTATACAACTTAAGTCCTCTCGGGTTCCCTAACGTCGCTACTAAAGAAACATCATATAAACCATTTACATGCATAAGATATTCATGGAATCATGAGCTTAAAAGATCTACATTCATTTTAATGCACCAAATTAAATGTCCCTAACTTATTTTTTTTATTAAACATAGGTTAATCATCCAACATCATTATTCCTTTTATCAACTCATTCCATAAATTTATATTGATTTCATCTACATCTACTATCCTTTATATCACTTTTCTCTAATAATTTAGGTAAGAGATTAATATTCATTAAGGTATGCATTATCCTAGGTACTTCATTAACATGAACCAAGTATTAACATTATAATCAAGTTACTATTTTATTTCATTGTTTCATAACCATTCATTGTTAATAATTCCAATCACTAACCTATCATTTCTCAATAATCTCTTTGAATTCTTTCATCAAGGGAGAATACATTATTGTTGTGATACATCATTATATATAATTATATTTAAGATTATTTCCTTTACACATGGACAACATAAGAGGATAGGATAAATAACATAAATATTTTTTTTTAATGCTAGTAACATGTCCAATATTCTTTTCCCTTTCTTTTACCTAGAACTACCCATTCCCTTATGCATTGCTTTGAATTGAGATTGCATCAATACTACAAGACTCCTTTTAGGAGATTAAAAATTACATGAATACAAATACATAAGTACATCTCAACATATTAAAATATCCAATAAGAAATCTTCAACTGCAGATCTGGAAAGGAATATGTGCTAGGATCATCCAAAGAATCACGATCAATACCTCGATATAAATATTAACCACCCAACCACGTGGAACCAATAGGCCCACTCCCCCGAGCTAGGAGATAGAACCAAAGACCCATACAAGAGGTAACAACTAGGAAATTCCTAAGGTGGTGATAAAATTTCCCCAAAGTCACAACACAAAAGAAAAGACAAGAAGACCACAAGGACTACCAGAGGCATGATCAAAATTTGATAGAGACTCTAAGCTACAAGCTAGGTGAGTGTCATCGCATAGCCCTCACCCCTTGGGTTGTCCTGGTACTAGCCACTCTTGGCCCCGGCCCCCAAGTAGGCACATGCGGAACCGAATGCCTCTCGTACAGACAAGGTCATTCAGTTGTACCTACGCATAGGTACCTTCTCCCACTCCCATCCTTAGTCTTTACTAGCACTAAAGGCATGGGCGAGGCACAATTAATCTTGATTAATGTGTAATTTCCCATTCCAATAATCTCCCATTCCCAATTCATTTATTTAGGTTATCACTTGATTAAATAACTCATAGTAGGTTATCCTGGTACTAGCCACTTAGGGCCCCGGCCCCTCACTATGAGCCACTCACCTAGTGTACTTAAGTTCCCTAACATACATATAAAAATCATAAGAACATAATAGATTCATCATCAAGAATTCATATCAATTCCATAACAACATTTGATTGAGTTTAGGAAAACATATGTTGTCCCTAGTCCACTTGACAACCCTAAACTCAATATGGCATACAGAATGTTCCAAACATGTAAGAAGACATCCAAGTGATATTATAAAAATATTCAGAGTATACATAGATCCAATTAACCAAAAAAAACCATTCTAATAGCCTCTGGTGACCATACAAAACCTTAAAACTTAATGATGTTCATAAACTGAATTATTTCAAGCAAGGATTAAATACAAAGAATAGTCATCATAGAACAGTCATCCATATCTTCCACAAAATAAATAATAAAGGCAATCGCTTCGATGGAGATTTAGATAACAAAATTATGGCCTCTCAATTTTATTTTTAGGAAGATCCAACGGTGGGAAAGAAAGTTATGACTTCTAGTTTAAAACAGAAAATTCTGATTAGGGTTCAGACCTGCCTTCACTAAAACGGTTGTAATTTTCACAAAACATAATAAAAATTCACCAAACCAATTGGAAATGAAAGATAAGACTTAATATAATCTCTGATATCAAATTTAGACTTTTATATAATCATATCATCCTGTAGCATACGAATACATTTGACAGAAAATTCGGAATCAAGAATGGACAGGCATAGTCTGCCAAAATGTCAAAAATAAGGCATTAATTCGACTCTAAAAATAAAATCAGAGAGATACCCATTTGAGATCTATGAATTTTACTTTCAAAAAATCAATTTAGTCAAACCCTAGATGCAATTTAAATTATTATAATAATAGATCTCCAAAAATGGGTTGCTAAAAACCCTAGGAAAACACATGCCAATTCTTACAAATAAAAACTCAAAACTTTAAAATAACCATAGAAATTAAAAGTACAGATATAATAAATAATTATAATATATAAATAGATCCATAATCTATCAGAGACATAAAGTAACTAACATATTCAATCCATACCTCATGTCCTACGAAGGTTGAATCGAAGAAGGAAGGAAACAAAAGAGAAGACAAATCCAAACTTGAGATGCATCCTTCAAACCCTATCCACTTTCAGAAATCTCCATGAAAGAAAGAAATAATTCCACAGCAAAGAATCCCTCTCTCAACTATTGAAATTCTCATAAAAATGTCTCTCTCCCAAAAGCAAAGATAACCAAAAATTCTTAAAGACATATGCTTACAAACTCTCCCTCACATCTCCAAGTTTTCTCTCCAAAATCTCCATGAAAAGTAAGGCCATCCTCTCCTCCATGCTTCAGCCCCAAAATCTTTCCCCTTCAAATGAGAAAGTAGTGCATATAAATAGATTTCCAAAGGTTGTGAGGAAAGCAACCAACTCCCAACTAACTCTTAACTAAAGGGTATTATAAAATAACTTAATATCATACAACTATATTACTCAAATATACAATAAAAGATTATTTGTATTCATTCATACACATATGTAATATTATCCTAACATATATGCATATGCTATCATTATTTACATCAATATCTATATATATAACCTATCCTCATTATTAATAATTAACATTTGAGAATAATATACCTCGCATTATTTAATATTTAATTATTAATAATATTATACTTTACATTAATCCCGAAATATACACCATCAACAATATCTACAATAATTAACATATAATCACATATAAATTATATATATATATAAATACATATATGTGTGCACCCATATATATATTTCCATATATATATATATATATATATATATATATATATATATATATATATATATATATATATATTTATATTTATATTTATATAGATACATGCCAAATACCAAACACTATAATCTATAAGATTATGAAGTAATAGATCACAATATTATTACTTATTTATAATTGCTATAAGATATAACACTGAGGTAGAATAAAATCACATGCCTCAAAATAAATCTAATCATCCAAAGAGGCCATACAAATCATCTATGAAACATATCGAGAAAACCATAAGATCAAACAAGGTCAACCAAAGTCAACAAGGAAAGTCAAGCCAAACTCCTGAAACACAACATATAAAGATTAACTAAGAATCATACCAAGAAGGAGAAATAAATAAAATGAGTAAACAAATCATACAACCAAACGAATTCAAGTGGCCACAAGGCACTAACTACAACCATGCCCAACCGAGTGCGTTGGATCTGGGTTTTTGACCCAAAGGTTGACTGACAAAGAAGGAACCCTAATATTCTCAAATTGGAATAATGACAAAGGAAGACTCATGTAGGGGCCTTAGTACTATCTCCATAACAACAACCATCGAGGATTTGAGGGCATGCTCAGACCTGTGAAGCCAGGTGAAGTCTATGCCCGGTACCTGCAAGCCTACATCACAAAGAAGAAATACATATGCACGGATATACGTATAAAAGAAAACATTACAGACAGATGACCAGGATCGATACATCATGTGGACCTCAGCTATGTGAGTAACTACGACTTCGTCCTGAATCATGAAAACACATCATGTATATATATACACTCAAAGCATGTAGCATCATCATAACGAAGGTTAGAATCTCAAGCATTGTGTTAGTCTCTTATCAATACTAATAATAAATTAACATGATCAAATCATCAAGTGAGATACAAGATTCATCCAAGGTAACCTTAATAGAAGAAAATATAAATAACCACTTATATATATCTATCAAGTACATATCATATAACATCCTAACTATGTTCATAAAGGTCTTGTAGGTACTGAATACATACATGGAGATAAATACATACAATAATGATACCTTTAGATAGTATGTCTGATATTAGAATCATTGAGTACTAGCTTATGAAATTATTATAAACAACTATAGGAATAGATCAAACAAGTATTATGTACAACTTAAGCTGTAAGAAAACATCGAAGGATCTTACTTCTTTCAAAAACACAAAACTTATATTAGGGTTAGAGGGGTATTACATGGCATACCTTCGTCAAGGTAAGTCATGTTCTCTATTTACAATATATTTGTAAAATTGCATGTACTTTTTATTGTATTATTTTATAATATATTGAAAAGATCATTTTTTAATTATTGCAGTACATCCTACCTCTATCCCTCCCACACCAGTTTGACAATAGTGTTAAACAAGTTATATACGATCTTGGATAATACATGAGGTTAGAAGTTTTATTTCTTAGAATTTTTGTACATATATTATATTTATGACTTGCTTTACTTTTTATGTAATTTATTGTATATTTTTTTTTCTAAAATCTTGTTTATATGTTCTTGCAAGTTGAATCTCTTTTAGGTGGTTATCATCTAAAGAAATTGATAAAAAATATATTAAATATTGGAAGAGAAAAATTCCCCAGCTTATGTGTGAAATAAAAAAGTGTCTACCTCCAACTTTTTTCAATGCTCAAGAACACTACCTCATACATCAAGTTGAGGAGATTGAATTGTGTGGACTTGTACAAACCAGGTCAATGTGGATGGTTGAGAGGCACTTGAAATTTATGAAGGGCTTGGTTCGATAGAGAGAACATCTTGAGGGTTCTATGGTGGAGGGATATATGATATACCAAACCATGGTGTACACTAGTGAATATCTTCCCAAGTTTGCAACAAATATGCATGTAGATCGCATTTGGGATCCCAACTCTATTAACACATTTGAAGGGGAATACTTGATGGGGAAAGGTAGATTGAGGAAAGTGAGAGGTAATTATAAGATGTTATTATAGTTTATTAATTCTTATAGTTCTTCAACATAAGTTGTTTCTAAGCGGTCTATTTGTTTTCTTTACAGTTGGTCATGAGTGGGATGCACTACATTTGTATATTGCAAACAATCTTGATTGGATGATAGTATGGATTAAACAATCTCAAAAAAAATGGTCGCTCATTAACATGGGATGGTGTTGCATCATTAGTTAAAGAAGTTGACATAATGGAGATCCTAATGTTAAGCCAATGGTACTTGATCTAGAATATGGTTTAAGAGGTAGAAAGGTACGTATAAGTTTACTAACCATGAACCATAAGTTTAATATCAACTCACAGATCGATGAAAATAATCTTGACATGTTTGAATGATTGTAGATAAAACACCACAAAGCTATGTACTACCATGGCCATAAATTTTGCATAAAAAGTCAGACGACATGAAGAAAACTTGTGATTATGGGATAAGTGCAGTCTTCGAGATCACTAATATTTTATCTAGAAATGACATATATCCTCAACAATCTGAAAATTGATACTATAGTATTTTGGATGATATACTTGAGTGTGACTTTAATTCATTCAAATTAGTTCTATTTTTCATCAAATGGTACATGCTACGGTTGAATCAAAATGATCCTGATAGGACTATTATTGAAAATGATAGTGGATTTACAATAATTAATACAAGGTCATTTGAGCCAGTTAGAGATGAGCCCTATGTTCTTCCAAGCCAATGTGAGCTAGTGTTTTACTTTGGCTTTCCACATAAATCGGGTTGGTCATTTGTTGTTAGACATGATCCAAGAGGAAGGCCGGTAAAGTATAATGTGATGGAAGAAGAAGATACTGAAGAATCAGAAGACAAAGTAAATGATGATCACAAATGAATGTTACACAATGAAGAAGAAGAAGAAGAAGAAGAAGAAGAATAAAATGATGATGATTCCAGTGATGCTGATGATGATGGTGATGATGGTGATAATCATAATCATGGTGATGAAGATGGTGTTGATCTAGGCAATGATGGTCATGATAATGGTGATGAAGAGGATGATGATGGTGTGGTGTTGGTCATGATGATGATGAAAATGATGACGATGATCAAGGTGACAAGTATGATGATGGTGATGATGATGATGATAGTCATGATGATAACATGGATGAGGAGGATGATCAATAACATGATCAATGAAATATATGTCAAGGTATGATCAATGTCACATGTGAGGTATTGATTTATTCATATAAATTTATTTGACTTGTATGTTTATATAATTAAGTTATTATGTGTTGAACTATAATGTCGTGGAGTATATTTTGCATCATGTAAATTTTGTCTTCTATATAATTTGTAGCTTACATATCATGTAATTTTTGGCTAACTTAAGATAAATGATTTACATATGGAGGAAATTTAACACCTTTGGCATGAATCGACAGGTATAATTTATTATTTGGTTTCTTTCTCTTTAGTCAGCAAAATATATAGATTCTACTATGTCTCTCATTTGATGGATTACAGGTATCACCAAATAGGTATTTGTCTGATCTATCTTCCTCAAGTGAGGAAAATGCAGGAATAGAAGATAAAAGTGAGACATCTAGTAGGTCTAAAATAGGGAGATAAACTAGAGGTCAAAAGATTATAAGAAAATTCAATAAACAAATGCAATTTTTCCTTGCTGAGGGGGGGTTATGTTCTTATGATAATGAGACCAAAGATGATAGGAAGGTTCCCTTAAGGTACGCACATCTTCAGAAAGAATGGGTACCCAAGGAACTACCTCCAGTTCACACTGATTTTTCTATTAACGAAAGGATATATCGCATAGCTCCATCTTCATTACATGGTTTGGGCTTATTTTACATGGATGGCATAAAGGCTAGTTATAATCAAGTTTTTGAATTCATGGAGTATATAGGACCTTGTTACAATTACAATTACAATAATTGGATGCATATTGTGCAATATAAAAAAAGTATGCGTAGGTATGCACTGTCAGCAAATTATATACAATGCAAAGTAAATGATCAAACTAAAAGGCTCACTATGTATATTGATGGAAGGAAAAAAGAAATAGGGAATATTGTAGGTTTTATAAATAGTTCTTGACTTGTGTCAACTAATAAGCGGCATAATTTTATATTTGAGGCATGCGAGGGAAATAATGTATTTGTATGTGCGATAAAATCAAGAAGTACAAGGGAAGAGCTTCTGATAGATTACAATTTGAATTGTGTAGATACAAAAAAATTCCCTATCATGGGAGTGGTAAGTATAACATTTAAACCAATTGCCTCCAATTAATATTGACTCAAATATACAATCTATTGTTTTATTAATAGTTCTTTTTGGTAAGTTTATTACTTTCATTTTGTTGATGATTGCTAAGAATCACTAATCTTTGTCATAGGGCGACATGGATCCACCTCAAGATATAGGAGGGGATGTTCCTCATAGTACTTCATCAAAGGTAAACCTTAATTAGTGTAATTCTACAAATTATATAGAAACACATGTCATATTATTATGTTCTTTTCTTTATGGCTTTGGAGTTATTTTGATAGAATTTTACTGATATTGATGTCACAACTTGATAGTTATTGATAGGGAAAAGAAAAAATAACAGCAGATCAATTGCGATTTGAAATTGAGGTCACATTTATAGATGCCATCACATGTAGTGCTAACCCTGTATTCATGGCTACTCAAATTATAAATAAATATAGTAAAGAAATTCTTAACCTTGTCATGGAACCAAAAAAAAATGAGGAGACAGAGACACTCAAAGATGAATTGATATGTAGAGTCAATTGTATGAATGTAAGCAGTAATTAATCTTAAGAAATAATTAAAGTTCAATAGATGTTTATATTTTATACTATCTTATGGATCATGATCTAAAATATGATGTGTTCTTCTTACAGGATTTTTTGACACCAGTGAAACGTGGTCAATATGGTGAGGGTTTTAGCACCATACAACCTTCATGTAAATAATCCTTAAACCTTTAGCCATTCATTTAACCTTTGTTTGCATTATTTACTCAACTTATGTTTGGGATGATTCTAGTACCCCATTTAATCTTTATCCATTGTAAATATCTTTGCTAACAATGTATTCTTCAGCTCATGATGAAGTGCAGACACCTCCTTCAATCAACAATCCGATATCGGTGGCTGCATTGTCCACAACAAGGAGTTTGTAGACATCTTCCTCTGTACCAGCTACAACTGGTAAAGCCTTGTTTTTCTATATTTTTTTATGTGCTAATCATGCATTGATTATTTTTCTTGTGTGAATTTTATACATTGCATGGACCTATTTTGTGCACTAATAGATACACCTACACATGGTACAAGAACATATCAGACTAGTACTAGTGAAGATCAACCATTTCCTGGATCAGCCCATGTTACTAGTATTGGTTCACTTGTGGGACATTGTTGTTGAACAAAAAAAATATGTTTCTGTTAAAAGTACCAAAGCTTCCAAGTGCTTTAAAATTGTTATTATTTACAGTGAATTGTAATTTACTTATACATAACTCATTTTGGACTGATAATCCCATGATGTTTTTGTAGGAAATGATGTTATTTATGATCATCTTTTTGAAATGACATTGAAGCTATTTGGGGCCACCATACGTAAAAGGTACGTAGCTTCATAATTTTGGTACAATATTTTTCTTATCTTCCATTTAGTGTACTATATTAAAGTTATGATATCTAACAATTTTATTTTTCAAAAAAGGTGGAATGACCAGGACACTGACTTCAAAAATCAGCTCATTAAATCTTTTTAGGACCTCTTTGGAAATAAAATTTTTGACAGTGTCATGATTCTTAAAAAAGGATCAAAACATATAAAGACTATGCGGGACCAATATAGAAGGGCTCTAAAGGATAATCCAAAGTACGAGCATCCTCCTATGATTCCACCGATGGAGTGGAATGAAATAATGGAAGATGCAAAAGAGAAAAGGTTAAAGAGTAGTGGAATTCAACCAGAAGACAACAAAAGAAGGTATGTCGTGATAGTATTAAGTAGAATGTAATCATGCACTAATTAGTGATCTTTGTAAATATATAACCTAACATGTTTCAAAATTTTCATAGACTGCAAGACACATCAAAAGCTACACAAGCGAGATTTAAAAAGGTTGACCAACACAAACTTGGCTCTGGTGGCTATATGAAACTTCACTCTCGACTTGTAAGTAGCAGCATTGTAATTTCATTCAAATTTTTATATATAAGGTTGTAAACAATTTTGTTTAATCAAATCATACATGCAAAAGTGATGATATCAAACAAAAAATACAGGGCACAAAATTCAATGTAGAGCCCACAAATGAAGACAAAAGAATAGCCTTGAGGGAAGGCTATAAAGTCATGGCTACATGCCTATGCCAAGAATCTAAAAGCCATAAAAAAGAATCTGCTGCACTAGATGAGACACACATAGATTGGTCAAATGAAAATTAAATCAAATTGAATAGTTAATTTCAAAAATAAATTGACTATTTCATGATAACAATGCGCATGACATTTCATTGTAGCCTTCAAATCCTATCACAAAACTTGGGCATGACGAAGGCCATGATGTGCATCATAGTGTTGGAGGTATTAATTTTCTATTGGAAATAAATTACGTAATTATTAATAGAATTTAACATCTTTAATTGTAATTGGTCATGTAACCTTTTTTGAATATTTTAGAGCATGTTGAGCATGTTGAGGTGGTGGCAGATCAAAATTTTATTGTACATGATTTGGCATTGTCAGGTAAAGAAAAATGCATGCTATGTTCTATTGGTTAATGAAATACACGTAACAATAAAAAAAAGTATGTGAATTAACCCATTTACTTGTTATTGCAGTAGACCCTCCTTTAGTGCAGCAACCTCATTCTCCTCAAGACATGAGGAAGCATCATAATTTGAGATCACAACCACAAGAGGAGGAAGATATTGATGCTCCTCTAAGCCTTTAACTTAAGAAATCTAAGAGAAACCCAAAAAAGAAATGATTTCTTGAAAATGCTCTTTGATAAAATTTGTTTGATTAACTTTGTTGGATAATGAAAGAATGTTTTTTTAAGTAATTATCTATGAATGTTGTGTATTAATATTGAATTATATGTCATGTTAATGAATATTGTTATGTATTAATGAATTCTTGATTAGTGTTGGGTATTAATGAATGTTATGTGATTGTATTGATTGAATGTTATAGTTCATAAATGGATGAATGGAGAGTGTAATTAGATGTTAATGGAGAATTTAGATTGATGTTAGGGGGAGGGGGGGTGATGCAGGAGCATCTTGGGTGCTTGGAAATCCTGTGTCACCAAAAACATATTTGAGTTTTTCTGTGTTGCCTAGTTCCTAGTTTGACCAAGTTCGCTTGGTGTTGCTTGGTTTCCTTTTCTCACCGGTGTTGGTCGGTTATCTCTCTGGTGCTCGGTGAATTTCCATGGCCCTTGGTGATGCTTTTCTAGCATTCGGTTTCCTTGCTTACCAAGTTGTTTGTTTTGGATTTCTTTTGAGGCCAACTTGTGCATTTAGTTTGGGTCACAGATTTAATGTTGGTAACCATCATTGGGAAGTGTGTGGACCTAGATCTGGTCATCTCTTCCATTGATCATGGATTTGAAAGCCAAATTGGCTCGGTAGCCTCTTGTATAAATATAGTTGTTTAGTTAGAGTTTAGGAGGGAGTTCGAGATAGAAGATAGAATATAGAAAAATTAGAGATTGTTGGTGGATCCTCACATGTTGGAGGACTTATGTACTTGATTGTAATATCTGGCCTAAACCAGGAAGGCCTTACAGCCTGACATGTATGAATCAATTTGAAGATAATATATGAAAGACATCTGCATTCTCCCTCTCACTTCTGTGTGTTGTTTCTTTCGTGTGTTGTTCTACAAGGTGGATCTAGTTAGGGTGTGCCTTTGGCCCCTCTCCCCATCCTCCCTTGCATTAGGTGGTATCAGAGCAAGGTTAGATCTAGATCTAGGTTTGTGAATCTAGGTTTGAAGGTTCCTTCTTGTGAAGCCCTAGTTGAAATTGTTTTGGGGTAGTAGATTGTGATTTGACCTACAATTGCAGAGGGTTTTCAAGATGGTTCATGGGAGGCAAGATGCAGATCTAGGATTGGTAGACATGTTGAGACAACTTGCTGCTAGATTAGAAGCTGTTGAAATAGCCTAGAGAAGAGGAAGACATCTTGAAGATGTTAGTGATGATGAAATTATGGTAGAACAAGGTGATGTAGAACCTGCACCTGTGATGGATCAAGGTGAGGAAATATTCTTGAAGGCTTTTACAAGTCTGAAGTTTACACCACACTTTATTCCTCCTGAGTATAGTGGAAAATTGGATTTTGATGAATTGGTGGATTGGATCACTGAGATGGAAAAGTATTTTGAATATGAAAATTTACCAGAGGAAAAGAAGGTGAAAATTGCAAGCACAAAGTTGAAAAGTCATGCATAGTTGTTGTGGGAACATCTGCAGCTGGACAGAAAGAGGAAAGCCAAAGAAAAAATCAAGGTATGGAGTAAAATGGTAAATAAATTGAAAGGAAAGTTCTTACCTTTAGATTATCAGATTAACCTAGTTAGGCGAATGCAAATTTTGAGGTAGAAAGATAGCTCGGTAAAAGAATATACCGAGGAATTCTATAGATTAGATATTAGATCTGGACATGATGAAGATGACATGGAAAGAATTGCTATATACCTGAATGTTTTGAGAGTTTCCATCCAAGAAGAAATCAGTTTGGTCAAATTGAAGATCATTGAAGAGGCTTATCAATTTGCATTGAAAGTTGAGGAAAAATTGAACAAGAGACATGAGCAAAGGCAAAGAGGTAGAGGTGGTAGATTCCCTAGAGGAAGAGGTAGATCTCATGGTGAAAATGGTAGATCTGAACTTGAAAAGACAACTCTGGATAAAGGCAAGACTAAGTGGAAAGTTGAAAATTCATCTAGAGGCAGAGGTGGTTATAACAAAGGTGGTTTCTAAGGAACTTGTTGCAATTGTGGAGAAAAAGGACATAGATCATTTGAGTGAACACATGTAAGTAAGAAGGCTAGTAGTAGTAGAAATGCTTTGGTGCAAGAAGAGTCACCGAATGAACCTGAGAAGGAAAATATCTTGATGGTAAAGAGAGCACTTTGGAATGAAGATAAAAAGGAAGATTGAGTAAGGAAAAGTTTGTTCAAGACTAGATGTAGAGTTTCTCACAAAGTTTGCAAGGTAATCATTGACAGTGGTAGCTCAAAGAATCTGGCATCTAAGGAGATGGTCACAAAGTTTCAATTGAAAAGGTTGGAACATCTAAAGCCCTATCAAATTTCATGGATCAAAGATGAGCATACACTCTTGGTAAGTGAACAATGTTATGTGAATTTGAAAATTAGAAAGTACTATGATAAGGTGTTATGTGATATCATGCCTATGGATTGTTGTCATATTTTGTTGGGTAGACCTTGGCAATATGATAGACATGCTATATATGATGGGAGATTACATAAATATACTATTTGGGCTGATGGGAGAAGACAAATTTTATAACCTTTGATGGAAGAACCTATTAGTAATGTTTGCACATCTATGGAAGTTTTCTTAATGGAAGGAAAAAAGTTTGTTAAGGATTTAAAGAAGAATAATGTATGTTTTGCTGTGATTCCTAACAAACCGAGTAAGAGAACAGAGGATAATGTTCCTGAGGAGATTGATAAGTTACTCATCGAGTACAGTGAAGTTATTTTTGATAATGTACCTGATGGTTTTCCACCGAAGAGAAACATTGATCATTGCATCGATCTTATCCCTGGAGCTAGTTTACCGAACAAGGCACCTCATTGGTTGACACCTACCGAGAATCAGGAATTGTTGCAGAAAGGTTTGATTAGAGAAAGTTTGAGTCCTTGTGTAGTACCTTATATATTGGCACCTAAGAAGAATGGAGAATGGTGAATGTGTACTGATTCCAGAGCAATCAATAAGATAAGAATGAAATCTAGGTTTCCTATACCGAGAATGGATGATATAATGGACAATTTGACTAGAGAAAAGTATTTTACCAAAATTGATATGAAAAGTGGGTATCATCAGATTAGAATCAGAGAAGGTGATGAATGCAAGACTTCTTTCAAGAAAAAAGAAGGTTTGTATGAGTGGTTGGTTATGTCTTTTGGTTTAACTAATGCACTAAGTACTTTTCTGAGACCTTGATGAATGAAGTTTTGAAGAAATTCCTAGGTAAGTTTGTGATTGTATATCTTGATGATATTATGATATTCATTAAGACCAGAGAAGAACATTTTTTGTATGTTAGACAAGTTTTGCAGAGATTGAAAGAAGAAAAGTTGTTGATAAATCTGAAAAATTGTTCATTCATGAAAGAGGAGATTGTGTATTTGGGATTTGTGATTTCAGCTGATGGTTTGAAAATGGATCCTGAAAAGGTTGAAGCTATTTTGAATTGGCCTACACCTGAGAATACTAGTGAGGTAAGATCATTTCATGGTTTGGTAAGTTTTTACCAAAATTTCATTAGGAATTTTAGTTCAATTTGTAATGCTATGACTGAGACTATGAGAGGAGACAAAAGAGAATTCAAGTGGACACATGGAGCTGATAAAAGTTTTGAGACTATGAAGTAGAAGGTTGTTGAATTGCCTATTTTGTCATTACTTGATTTCAATAAGGTATTTCAAGTGGAATGTGATGCAAGTGGTAGTGCAATTGGAGCTGTGTTGGGTCAAGAAGGTAAACTTGTTGCTTTCTTTAGTGAAAAGTTGAATGATGTAAAAAGAAAATATTTTTTGTATGATCAACAATTTTATGCTATTGTTCAAGCACTGAAGAAACAGAGACATTATTTGATGTTGAGTGAATTTTTGTTGTATACCAATCATAAGGCTTTACAGTATTTGGGTAGTTAGAATCAGTTGAACCAGAGACATGAAATTGGTAGAGTATTTGCAGAGTTATACATTTGTGATAAATAATAAGAGTGGAGTCACTAACCAAGTTGCTGATTCATTGAGTAGAAGAAGATCTTTGATGACTGAGATAAAAATTGAAGTTCTAGGCTTTGATGACATGAAAGATTCTTATGAATTTGATCCTAATTTTTTTGAGCTATGGAGAAAGTGTAGAGAACCTATTCAAGATCAACCGAGTACTAAATGGGATGAATATTTTATGCAAGGAGGTATGTTGTTTAAAGGTATTCAGTTGTGTATACCAAGAGGAGCAATGAGAACTAATTTGATAAAGGAGAAACATAGTAGTGGTTTGGCTGGACATTTTGGTGTTGATAAGGCATTGAATTTTCTTAAGGAGAAATACTTTTGGCCACAATTGTATAAAGATGTTCAAAAATTTGTGAAAAGTTGTGGAATTTGTCAAGTTGAAAAAGGAGTAACTCAGAATACTAGATTGTATACACTGATTGGTGTACCTGAGAAACCTTGGATTGACATCAATATGGATTTTTTTCTTGGCTTACTGAAGACAGTAAGAGGTAATGATTCTATATTTGTTGTTGTGGATAGGTTTTCTAAAATGGCACATTTTATACCTTGTCGAAAGATATCAGATGCAGTACATGTAGTAGATATTTTCTTTAAGGAATTTTTCAGATTGCATGGATTACCAAGGAGTATTATCTCTGACCGAGACAAATTTTTTGGATACTTTTGGAAAACTCTTTGGAGAAAGATTTGTACCAAGTTGAAATATAGTTCTACATTTCACCCACAAATTGATGGATAGACAGAAGTTGTGAATATAAGTTTGGGTAATCTTTTGAGATGCTTAGTTGGAGACACACCGAGTAATTAGGATTTTGTATTGGCGCAAGCATAGTTTGCATACAATAATTCAGTGAATAGGAGTATTTGAAAAAAATCTTTTGAGATTGTAAATGGCATACAACTAAGAGGTATATATCAGATTTGGGAGACATTGCTGATGAAAGAAAGAGAAGTGTTGAAGGAGTAAAATTTATTGAGTACATGAAGATATTGTATGAAGATGTGAAGTTTAAGCTGGGAAAGAGTAATCAAAAATACAAAGATAGAGTTTATAGATCAAGAAGACATAAGACTTTTGATGTTGGTGATGAAGTGATGGTTCATTTGAAGAAAGGCAAATTTCATGTTGGAACATATGGGAAACTGAAGATGAAGAAGTTTGGACCTTGCAAGATCTTGAGAAAATTTGACAGTGGAAATACATATGAGATTGAGTTACCTGATGACATGGATATATAACCTATAATCAACATTGCTGATTTGTATGAATTTCATGAACCTAATGAAGACATGACAGTACCAATGGATTATCCTAAGAAGTAGAATGATGAAGTTGAAAAGATTTTTGAGCAAAGAATTGGCATAAGTACAAGAGGAAAATAGTATATGGAATATCGGGTAAAGTGGAAGACTAGACCGATTGAAGACAGTTCATGGATTTCACAGTCTGAGTTGGATGTAGCTTAGATCATACCTGTTTCATGATTTGGAGAATCATTTCAAATAACCCCAAGTGTCTGATGTAGGAGCATCTCGAGTCCTTGCAATCATGTGTCACCAAAAACATATTTGAGTTTGTCTGTGTTGCTCGGTTCTTGCTTTGACCAAGTTGGTTTGGTGTTTCTCGGTTTCCTTTTCTCCCTAGTGTTGGTTGGTTATCTCTCTAGCGCTTGGTGAATTTCCCTAGCGCTCGGTGATGCTTTTTTGGCATTCGGTTTCCTTGCTTACTGAGTTGTTTGTTTTGGATTTCTTTTGAGGCTGACTTGTGCATTTAACTTGGGTCATGGATTTAATGTTGGTATCCATCATTGGGAAGCGTGTGGACCTAGATCTGGCTATCCTTTTCATTGATTGTGGATTTGAAGGCTGACTTGGCTCGCTAGCCTCTTGTATAAATATAGTTGTTTGGTTAGAGTTTAGGAGGGAGTTCGAGATAGAAGATATAATATAGAAAAATTAGAGATTGTTGGTAGATCCTTGCATGTTGGAGGAATTTTGTACTTGATTGTAATATCTGGCATAAACTGGGAAGGCCTTACAACCTGGCATATATGAATCAATTTGAAGATAATATATGAAAGACATCTACATTCTCTCTCTCACTATTGTGTGTTGTTGCTTCCACGTGTTGTTCTACAAGGTGGATTTGGTTAGGGTGTGCCTTTGGCCCCTCTCCCCATCCTCCCTTGTGTCAGGGGGTGAGGCCAGATGAGCTTCCACCTTCACGTGGTTGGCCTTGTTAAGTGGAGAATATTAAATTATTCTCGAATCCAAGTGAATCTCAAACTAACATACCTTAATTATTTAATCATTTTCATTCATTATAGGTATTTGATCATAAGTGCATTTTGAATGTGTCATTGTCAGGAAAATATCAAATAACAAACTAGAAGGGCCAATAGTCAACTTGTCTGGCATGATTCAGCTTCATTTTGTGTAAGTATTCTCTTATTGAATGCGTCAACCTCTCTTGGCCTAATCTGGATTATTTCATTGGTTTGTGTTTTTGAGTAGGTGAAGTGTTAAATAAGTTCCTATCTTCTATTCTTTGTTCATAACTATCATCTTTAGGCAATAACATCATTATATCATTGATGTTATGTACCTTTTGCCAATGTAGATAAAGTCGCTGTGACAAGCATGGCATAACACGCGTTCTTGACTTGGACTAGTAAATTCATGTTGTCACTATCATTCAAAACTGTAATGTGTCACATCACTTGCCAAATGGAGCCTTACAAGAATAAAAAATGTCATGTTGTATTATATACTTTCATTGTGCTCACTGTCCTCTAGTTACTTGTCTCTAAGTTTGTCTTTTATATTCCTTCACCTTTTAGACTCATGCATTTCAAGTTGTTGTAGTTCACTATCTTCTTAATTTCTTTGGAATTATTTTAAGAAAAGTTTCTCTACATTTATTCATAGAAGCTCTTAACTAGTTATACTTGGCATTCTTTATGCAAAGTTATAGACTGCAGCATTTCACTCCCTTTGACATTTAATCAAATAGTTTAAAAATCTCCACAAAGTGCTATCTCATTTGTCAAATGGTTAGTGTTCTTGGTTGATGTGAGCCATCACGAAGACTCTCTATTTAATACTTGCAATTGTTATTTAGTGTAAAAGATTGTCATTTGCTAGCATTTTCATCTTGTCTCAATGACTATTAAAACTCCTAATAATGCACTGTCCTATCCAACAATGCAGCCTCCAATAGGATTGTCACACATTTTGGAGTTTTTATCCTTTTAGGTACCATATATTTGTCCTTATGTTCTCTAATTATCACATCTTCCCTTGTCTTTAGTGTTAGTGATGGAATCTCAATGTAATGACATGCCATAACATGTTGGCAGTTATTTACCTTTGACCAATGTAGATAAACACGCTATGTCAAGCATTGTCTAACATGTCTTATTGAATTGCACTAGTAAAGGCACCTTACCACTATCATTTGGAACTATAACGTGTCACATCTCTTACCAACTGGAATCTACAAGGCAAAAAAGATGTCATGTTTTATCATGTACTATTTTATTAAAGATAAGAGTCTAATTAAAGATATTTTCAAGATTAAAGAGGTCATGTTTTATTCAAGATAAGACTCTGATTAAATATATTTTCATAGGGGACATTGACAGTCCATTAGGACATTACTTGTTGAAAGAGTTTGGAGTCCAAGCCCAAACTATTGGGATGCTGACCCCCACCTTATTTTGGGACAGATAGCCATTTCTTGGATTTACACAAGCCCCTCCTTGGTAACATTACAACTTCCTTCCTTCCTTGAGTAAAATAGTATATAGGATTAAATAAGGGCTCAATATATAATTATAAATACTTCATTGTATATTTAATCATAGTTTCAGACTTGAACATTTACTTGATACAATATTGAATGAATTACATAGTTTGATCATGTGATGGCATATATACATATCTAATTCAAATATGCTATATCTATATTGATGAAGGGTGCTCCCCTTAATACCACAAACACATAACAAAAAAGAGAAAAAACAACAAAAATATGCAAGAACAGAAAAATTAGCTTCTTATTATCTCCACAAATGCGGAATTACAAACTTTCAGAATTACAATATGCAAAGCCACATGGGCATTCCCTTACAATACTCTCTAGGACAAAGCCTCGAACTATTACCCAGATCTACTACCCAGAACTATTCTGAACTGCCTAAGACAATAATACAGCCTTCCTTATATAGGCAATTTTCCACCGCCTGGGAAGGTTCCAGAATTTTAGCCAATAAGGCCGACCAAACTTAGAATTATTTTATTTTACATTTCATTATATCATAGTCGGCTCAAGATAACCTTTGAAACCCGAACAAAATTTTTGAAGAAAATTATTTTTCGCCATTTCAGGTGGCCCAACTTCCGAAGACCATAAGTCATCACCAGTTGACCCGATCGGCTATTATAACCCCATTTCGGAAACGCCACGAAGTGTTCTACAAGCTTGCCCCGCGCGAGCGCCCGTCACTCAAATTTTCAACCTCATCCGGGGCCTCTAAACCCTTCAAAACTGAGTTCAAAGTTTCTGTACCCTGCTGCCAATACCGAAAATCTTCAATATCTTCCAATATACACTTGATTTGGCAATGAAACTTTACTGGCAGACTTATATGACCAAAATGAACCTCCAAGAAAGAAATCAGATCATTCTGAGCACATACAAAAATTACCAAAAATAGTAACTTTCTAAAAATAGCAGCTCTGCACAAAATAGCCCTTATTGAATACAAAAATAGAAATATTTTTGGGTGATGCAAGATTGCTCTTACACCCAGGATGCTCCTGCATCAGACACCCGGGGTAATTTGAGAAGTGACCCTGTCACGACTTAGGTGTGCAGAGGAAAACCAAGACGGCTAACCTCCTCCTTTGCCAGCCATGATGAATCTTCAACAGGTCATCCTTTCCACTTGACCAGATATTCTTCATATGTCCTGTTCCTTGTGCTTCTGCCAACACGACTGTCCAGTATATCTTCGATCTCCTTAGTGTCTAAACTAGTTGCTGGAATACTCCACTGTGCTGCTGTGATCTCATCTTCAACACCTCCTTCATGATACTCTGTCAGATCTGAAATGTTAAACACTGGTGAAATATTTAGCTCAGTAGACAATTCTACCTCATATGCATTTCCTGAATCATGTTTCTTTAGTATCTTACATGGTCCAAACTTCTTCATTTTCAACTTGTTATATGTACCAACCGGAAACCGCTCCTTCCGCAAATGAACCATGACTTCGTCACCAACTTGAAATTCCTTATACCTCCTTTTCTCATCTGCCTTAGCCTTATACTGTGCATTCATCTTGGTAATATGCTTCCTCATCTCTTCATGGATGTTCTTCAAGTGTTCTGCAAAATCCTCAGCTTTAGCACTACTTATTTCTCCTTTATCTATCTTCCTTAATTCAGATACATTTCTTGGACTACTTCCATATACAATCTGGAATGGTGATTTACCAATGCTCCTGTTGACAGAATTATTGTATGCAAATTCTGCCTGTGGTAAAATCAAATCCCATCCCGTTGGCTTATCTCCAACCAAACATCTCAGCAAATTTCTCAAACTCCTATTCACCACCTCTGTCTGTCCATCAGTCTGTGGATGATGTGATGAACTAAACTTCAAATCTGTCTTCAACTTCTTCCACAATGTATGCCAAAAATATCCAACAAACTTAGTGTCCCGATCTGAAACTATGGTCTTTGGCAAACCATGAAGTCTCACTACTTCTCTGAAAAACAATTCTGCTACATGAACAGCATCATTAGTCTTCTTGCAGGGAATAAAATGTGCCATCTTTGAAAATCTGTCAACCACTACAAAAATTGAATCATGTCCCCGCTGAGTCCTCGGTAAACCAAGAACAAAGTCCATGCTGATATCCTCCCAAGGCTTCTCTGGTACAGGTAATGGCTGATACAACCCTATATTCTGCTTCACTCCTTTCACCATCTGACATACTCTGCAACTCTGTACAAACTTCTTCACATCTTGCTGCAATTGTGGCCAATAATAATTTTCACTAACCAAAGAAAGGGTTTTGTCACGACCAAAATGTCCAGCCAATCCCCCGCTATGCTTCTCCTTGATGAGATTCTCCCTCATAGAACTTCGTGGAATGCACAATTGACTCCCTCTGAATAGCATATCATCCTGGATGATAAAATCCAACCATTTCGTCCTGTCTAGAGTAACAGGTTCTGTACAAGCTTTCCAAGCTTCACCAAAATCACGATCCTCTGGATACAAATTCTTGAGTTCCTTGAACCCAACCACTTCAATCTGCATTTCTGTCAGCAATAGTTGCCTTCTGCTAAGAGCATCTGCAACCCTATTAGACTTTCCACTCTTATATTTCAAAACAAATGTATAACTCTGCAAAAACTCAACCCATTTCAAATGCCTTTGATTCAATTTTCCTTGACTATTCAAATATTGCAAAGCTTGATGATCAGTATACAAAACAAACTCCTTAGGAATCAGATAATGTCTCCACTTTTTTAATGCCTGAACTATAGCATAAAATTCCTGATCATAAACAGAATACATCCTCTTGGCATCATTTAACTTTTTACTGAAATACGCAACAGGTTTACCTTCTTGGCTCATAACAGCTCCTATTGTAGTACCACTAGGATCACAATCTACTTGAAACACCTTATTAAAATCTGGAAGTGCTAAAACAGGTTGTTCTGTAACTTTTCATTTCAACAATTGAAAACTTTTTTCTGCCCCATTAGTCCACTTAAACTCTTTTCTATCCCCTCTCATTGTTTCAGTCAAGGGACCACAAATACTGCTAAAATTTTTGATAAACTTTCTGTAAAAGCTAGCCAAACCATGAAAAGATCTAACCTCAGTAGCACTCCTTGGAGTAGGCCATTCAAAGATAGCCTGTACCTTCTCTGGGTCCATTTTTAGACCTTCTGCTGAAACTACAAATCCCAAATACACTAACTCTTTCTTCACAAAACTGCACTTCTTCAAATTAATCAACAATTTCTCTTCTCTTAACTTCTCAAATACCATACGAATATGCATCATATGCTCATCCAATGTCTTACTAAAAATCAAAATATCATCTAGGTAAACAATGACAAACTTACCTAGAAATTCTTTCAAAACCTCATTCATGAGCCGCATGAAAGTGCTCGGTGCATTGGTTAGCCCAAAAGGCATGACTAACCATTCATACAGTCTTCCATTCATCTCCTTCTCTGATCCGAATCTGATGATATCCACTTTTCAGATCTATCTTTGAAAAATACACAGCTCCACTCAAACAGTCCATAATATCATCCATTCGTGGCAATGGAAACCTGTACTTGATTGTGATCTTGTTTATTGCCCTAGAATCTGTACACATCCTCCACTCTTCATTCTTCTTTGGTGCTAATACCACTGGTACAGCACAGGGACTCAGACTCTCTCGAATCAACCCCTTTTGTAACAGTTCATGTACTTGTCTGTTCAACTCCTCACTTTCTGCAGGTGTCATTCTGTGTGCTGCCTTATTCGGAAAACTTGCTCTTGGGATCAAATCCATCTGATGACTGATCTTCCTGACTGGTGGTAATCCATCAGGCACGTTATCGGATACAATATCCGGAAACTCATTCAACAAATCTGCAACTTCTACAGGAACATCTTCT
Source organism: Chamaecyparis obtusa (assembly GCA_027943335.1). Classification (NCBI taxonomy): domain Eukaryota; kingdom Viridiplantae; phylum Streptophyta; class Pinopsida; order Cupressales; family Cupressaceae; genus Chamaecyparis; species Chamaecyparis obtusa. The sequence continues at coordinate 47,254 of BSBK01009685.1, forward strand.
ACTTCCTCTTTACCAGCTTTTGGAATTAAAGCAAAATATACATGCTCATGCCTCATACCATCTAGGAATTTCCTTCCATCAACAAATGTTATTCTTGCATTACCACATACCTTTTCTTTGGTCTCCTTCAATGACTTTAGCTTATGTCGCACTCCATCCTTTGTCAGGGAATAGGTATTCGCACGACCATTGTGTACAGCACATCTGTCAAACTGCCACGGTCTACCCAATAACATATGACATGCATCCATAGAGATGATATCACATAGTACCTCATCTTGGTACCCGCCGATCTTGAACTTCACTAGGCATTGTTCATTGACCATGACCTTGTGGTCATCCTGTACCCAGGCAATCCGATATGGATGTGGGTGTTTCTGTCTCTTGAGCTTCAACTTTGTCACCATCTCTTCTGACACCAAATTGTCAGTGCTTCCACTATCAATGATCACATCACAACATTTACCTTCACACTTGCACCTGGTGTGAAACAGGCTCCTCTTTTGCTTAGGTTCATTCTCACCACTCAACAGGACTCTTCTGTTAATCAACGTTTCTCCTCTTTCAGCATCTTCAGAATTTGATGATCTGGCATCTTCATCTACATGCGCAACTCTGGCCTGGCCTTCATTTCTCCTGTCTGTTCTGCCTTGGCCCTGAGGACATTCAAATGCCCTATGACCTTCTTCTCCACAGTGAAAACATGTTCCACGGAAGCCTCCTCTTCCAGATCCTTGTCCTCTTCCTCCTATTCCTCTTTGATCTCTATTATTCCGATCCTGGAAGCGATTGGAATTATTTCCACGCTGATTCTGACTGCTACTAGCCTCATCCTTCTTTTTCAGATCTTCATTTCGGCCACCATATGACCGTCCACCAGATCGTCCACCGCGACCTCTTCCGTTTTGTCTGCTCTCGAACTTCTTGTTCAGCTTTTCCTCTACTTTTAGGGCAAATTGGTATGCCTCCTCAATACTGTTCATTCAAACCAGATTCAACTCCTCCTGAATGCTTGGCCTTAACCCATTAAGGTATCGGGCAACTTTCTCCTTATCAGCTTTTGCATGACCTGTTCTGATGAGGAGTCGATAGAACTCTTCTGTATACTCCTGAATAGATCTTCCTGCTTGCTTCAAACTCTGCATTTTCTTCAATAGGTCAAGCTCATAATCAACAGGAATGAACTGTCGCTTCAATTTATCCACCATCCGATCCCATCTTGTGATTTTATCTTTCCCTCTTCTATTTCGCTCCAATTGATTTTCTTGCCACCAGATCTTCGCATGACCTTTCAGTCTGGCCTTCGCAAATTTGACCCTATCAGGATCCTCAACATCTTCATACTCAAAATATTCCTCACATTTATTGATGCAGTCGATCAATTCCTCTGGGTTAAGATTTTTAGAAAATGTAGGAACCTCAATCTTAGGTCTTTTCCCAATCTTGAAAATCGCCCGAAAAAGTCTTTCTTCCTCCTGGTTCACAATTTCTACTTCTCCTTCTTGATATTCTCCTTCGGCTTCATCCTCACTTTTGTCTGTGACATTAAGATTCATTCGTCTGTGAATCTCTTCTTGTAATGCTCGCACTTGTCTCTGCAGCTCTCTAACCTCAGGTGTCACAACACCAGCTCTTCCGCCACGTTCCCTTCGTGGAGACATTTTCGCGATGCGCGCTGAAACCCTAGCCACGGTCCTGGTGCAAACTGCCTCACAGTCGGCGATCTGTTTACACACTCAAGAAATCCTGCTCTGATACCACCTGATGAAGGGTGCTCCCCTTAATACCACAAACACATAACAAAAAAGAGAAACAACAACAAAAATATGCAAGAACAGAAAAATTGGCTTCTTATTATCTCCACAAATGCGGAATTACAAACTTTCAAAATTACAATATGCAAAGCCACATGGGCATTCCCTTACAATACTCTGTAGGACAAAGCCTCGAACTATTACCTAGATCTACTACCCAGAACTATTCTGAACTGCCTAAGACAATAATACAGCCTTCCTTATATAGGTAATTTTCCACCGCATGGGAAGGTTCCAGAATTTTAGCCAATAAGGCCGACCAAACTTAGAATTATTTTATTTTACATTTCATTACATCATAGTCGGCTCAAGATAACCTTTGAAACCCGAACATAAATTTTGAAGAAAATTATTTTTCGCCATTTCAGGTGGCCCAACTTCCGAATACCATAAGTCATCACCAGTTGACCCGATCGGCTATTATAACCCCATTTCGAAAACGCTACGAAGTGCTCTATAGGCTTGACCCCCGCAAGCGCCCGTCACCCAAATTTTTGACCTCATTCGGGGCCTCTAAAGCCTTCAAAACTGAGTTCAAAGTTTCTGTACCCTGCTGCCAATACGGAAAATCTTAAATATCTTCGAATATACACTTGATCTGGCAATGAAACTTTACTGGCAGACTTATACGACCAAAATGAACCTCCAAGAAAGAAATCAGATCATTTTGAGCACATACAAAAATTACCAAAAATAGTAACTTTCCAAAAATAGCAGCTCTGCACAAAATAGCCCTTATTGAATACAAAAATAGAAATATTTTTGGGTGATGCAAGATTGCTCTTACACCCAGGATGCTCCTGCATTAGACACCCAGAGTAATTTGAGAAGTGACCCTGTCACGACTTAGGTGTGCAGAGGAAAACCAAGACGGCTAACCTCCTCCTTTGCCAGCCATGATGAATCTTCAACAGGTCGTCCTTTCCACTTGACCAAATATTCTTCATATGTCCTGTTCCTTGTGCTTCTGCCAACACGACTGTCCAGTATATCTTCGATCTCCTTAGTGTCTAAACTAGTTGCTGGAATACTCCACTGTGCTGCTGTGATCTCATCTTCAACACCTCCTTCATGATACTCTGTCAGATCTGAAATGTTAAACACTGGTGAAATATTTAGCTCAGTAGGCAATTCTACCTCATATGCGTTTCCTGAGTCATGTTTCTTCAGTATCTTACATGGTCCAAACTTCTTCATTTTCAACTTGTTATATGTACCAACCGGAAACCGCTCCTTCCGCAAATGAACAATGACTTCGTCACCAACTTGAAATTCCTTAAACCTCCTTTTCTCATCTGCCTTAGCCTTATAGTTTGCATTCATCTTGGTAATATGCTTCCTCACCTCTTCATGGATGTTCTTCAAGTGTTCTGCAAAATCCTCAGCTTCAGTACTACTTATTTCTCCTTTATCTATCTTCCTTAATTCAGATGCATTTCTTGGACTACTTCCATATACAATCTGGAATGGTGATTTACCATGGCTCCTGTTGATAGAATTATTGTATGCAAATTCTGCCTGTGGTAAAATCAAATCCCATCCCGTTGGCTTATCTCCAACCAAACATCTCAGCAAATTTCTCAAACTCCTATTCACCACCTCTGTCTGTCCATCAGTCTCTGGATGATGTGATGAACTAAACTTCAAATCTGTCTTCAACTTCTTCCACAATGTACGCCAGAAATATCCAACAAACTAAGTGTCCCGATCTGAAACTATGGTCTTTGGCAAACCATGAAGTCTCACCACTTCTCTGAAAAACAATTCTGCTACGTGAACAACATCATTAATCTTCTTGCAGGGAATAAAATGTGCCATTTTTGAAAATCTGTCAACCACTACAAAAATTGAATCATGTCCCCGCTGAGTCCTCGGTAAACCAAGAATAAAATTCATGCTGATATCCTCCCAAGGCTTCTCTGGTACAGGTAATGGCTGATACAACCCTGTATTCTACTTCACTCCTTTTGCCATTTGACATACTCTGCAAGTCTGTACAAACTTCTTCACATCTTGCTGCAATTGTGGCCAATAATAATTTTTAGTAACCAAACAAAGGGTTTTGTCAGGACCAAAATGTCCAGCCAATCCCCCGCTATGCTTCTCCTTGATGAGATTCTCCCTCATAGAACTTTGTGGAATGCACAACTGACTCCATCTGAATAGCATATCATCCTGGATGATGAAATCCAACCATTTCGTCCTATCTAGAGTAACAGGTTCTGTACAAGCTTTCCAAGCTTCGCCAAAATTAGGATCGTCTGGATACAAATTCTTGAGTTTCTTGAACCCAACCACTTCAATCTGCATTTCTGTCAGCAATAGTTGCCTTCTGCTAAGAGCATCTGCAACCCTATTAGACTTTCCACTCCTGTGTTTCAAAACAAATGTATAACTCTGCAAAAACTCAACCCATTTCAAATGCCTTTGATTCAATTTTCTTTGACTATTCAAATATTGCAAAGCTTGATGATCAGTATACAAAACAAACTCCTTAGGAAGCAGATAATGTCTCCACTTTTTTAATGCCTGAACTATAGCATAAAATTCCTGATCATAAACAGAATACTTCCTCTTGGCATCATTTAACTTCTCACTGAAATACGCAACAGGTTTACCTTCTTGGCTCATAACAGCTCCTATTGCAGTACCACTAGCATCACAATCTACTTGGAACACCTTATTAAAATCTGGAAGTGATAAAATAGGTTGTTCTGTAACTTTTCGTTTCAACAATTGAAAACTTTTTTCTGCCCCATTAGTCCACTTAAACTCTTTTCTATCCCCTCTCATTGTTTCAGTCAAGGGACCACAAATACTGCTAAAATTTTTGATAAAATTTCTGTAAAAGCTAGCCAAACCATGAAAAGATCTTACCTCAGTAGCACTCCTTGGAGTAGGCCATTCAAGAATAGCCTGTACCTTCTCTGGGTCCATTTTTAGACCTTCTGCTGAAACTACAAATCCCAAATACACTAACTCTTTCTTCACAAAACTGCACTTCTTCAAATTAATCAACAATTTCTCTTCTCTTAACTTCTCAAATACCATACGAATATGCATCATATGCTTATCCAATGTCTTACTAAAGATCAAAATATCATCTAGGTAAACAATGACAAACTTACCTAGAAATTCTTTCAGAACCTCATTCATGAGCCGCATGAAAGTGCTCGATGCATTGGTTAGCCCAAAAGGCATGACTAACCATTCATACAGTCCTTCCTTTGTCTTGAAGGCAGTTTTCCATTCATCTCCTTCTCTGATCCGAATCTGATGATATGCACTTTTCAGATCTATCTTTGAAAAATACACAGCTCCACTCAAACAGTCCATAATATCATCCATTCGTGGCAATGGAAACCTGTACTTGATTGTGATCTTGTTTATTGCCCTAGAATCTGTACACATCCTCCACTCTCCATTCTTCTTTGGTGCTAATACCGCTAGTACAGCACAGGGACTCAGACTCTCTCGAATCAACCCCTTTTGTAACAGTTCATGTACTTGTCTGTTCAACTCCTCACTTTCTGCAGGTGTCATTCTGTGTGCTGCCTTATTCGGAAAACTCGCTCCTGGGATCAAATCCATCTGATGACTGATCTTCCTGACTGGTGGTAATCCATCAGGCATGTTATCGGATACAATATCCTGAAACTCATTCAACAAATCTGCAACTTCTACGGGAACATCTTCTACTTCCTCTTTACCAGCTTTTGGAATTAAAGAAAAACATACATGCTCATGCCTCATACCATCTAGGAATTTCCTTCCATCAACAAATGTTATTCTTACATTACCACATACCTTTTCTTCGGTCTCCTTCAATGGCTTTAGCTTATGTCGCACTCCATCCTTTGTCAGGGAATAGGTATTCGCACGACCATTGTGTACAGCACATCTGTCAAACTGCCACGGTCTACCCAATAACATATGACATGCATCCATAGAGATGATATCACATAGTACCTCATCTTGGTACCCGCCGATCTTGAACTTCACTAGGCATTGTTCATTGACCATGACCTTGTGGTCATCCTGTACCCAAGCAATCCGATATGGATGTGGGTGTTTCTGTCTCTTGAGCTTCAACTTTGTCACCATCTCTTCTGACACCAAATTGTCAGTGCTTCCACTATCAATGATCACATCACAACATTTACCTTCACACTTGCACCTAGTGCGAAACAGGCTCCTCCTTTGCTCAGGTTCATTCTCACCTCTCAACAGGACTCTTCTGTTAATCAACGTTTCTCCTCTTTCAGCATCTTCAGAATTTGATGATCTGGCATCTTCATCTACATGCGCAACTCTGGCCTGGCCTTCATTTCTCCTGTTTGTTCTACCTTGGCGCTGAGGACATTCAAATGCCCTATGACCTTCTTCTCCACAGTGAAAACATGTTCCACGGAAGCCTCCTCTTCCAGATCCTTGTCCTCTTCCTCCTCTTCCTCTTTGATCTCTATTATTCTGATCCTGGAAGCGATTGGAATTATTTCCACGCTGATTCTGACTGCTACTAGCCTCATCCTTCTTTTTCGAATCTTTATTTCGGCCACCATATGACTGTCCACCAGATCGTCCACCGCGACCTCTTCCGTTTTGTCTACTCTCGAACTTCTTGTTCAGCTTTTCCTCTACTTTTAGGGCAAATTGGTATGCCTCCTCAATACTGTTCATTCGAACCAGATTCAACTCCTCCTGAATGCTTGGCCTTAACCCATTAAGGTATCGGGCAACTTTCTCCTTATCAGCTTCTGCATGGCCTGTTCTGATGAGGAGTCGATAGAACTCATCTGTATACTCTTGAACAGATCTTCTTGCTTGCTTCAAACTCTACATTTTCTTCAATAGGTCAAGCTCATAATCAACAGGAATGAACTGTCGCTTCAATTTATCCACCATCCGATCCCATCTTGTGATTTTATCTTTCCCTCTTCTATTTCGCTCCAATTGAATTTTTTGCCACCAGATCTTCACATGACCTTTCAGTCCGGCCTTCACAAATTTGACCCTATCAGGATCCTCAACATCTTCATACTCAAAATATTCCTCACATTCATTGATCCAGTCGATCAATTCCTCTGAGTTAAGATTTTCAGAAAATGTAGGAACCTCAATCTTAGGTCTTTTCCCAATCTTGGAAATCGCCCGAAAAAGTCTTTCTTCCTCCTGGTTCACAATTTCAACTTCTCCGTCTTGATATTCTCCTTCGGCTTCATCCTCACTTTCGTCTCTGACATTAAGATTCATTCGTCTGTGAATCTCTTCTTGCAATGCTCGCACTTGTCTCTGCAGCTCTCTAACCTCAGGTGTCACAACACCAGCTCTTCCGCCACGTTCCCTTCGTGGAGGCATTTGCGCGATGCGCGCTGAAACCCTAGCCACGGTCCTGGTGCAAACTGCCTCACAGTCGGCGATCTATTTACACACTCAAGAACTCCTACTCTGATACCACCTGATGAAGGGTGCTCCCCTTAATACCACAAACACATAACAAAAAAGAGAAACAACAACAAAAATATGCAAGAACAGAAAAATTGGCTTCTTATTATCTCCACAAATGCGGAATTACAAACTTTCAGAATTACAATATGCAAAGCCACATGGGCATTCCCTTACATTACTCTGTAGGACAAAGCCTCGAACTATTACCCAGATCTACTACCCAGAACTATTCTGAACTGCCTAAGACAATAATACAGCCTTCCTTATATAGGCAATTTTCCACCGCCTGAGAAGGTTCCAGAATTTTAGCCAATAAGGCCGACGAAACTTAGAATTATTTTATTTTACATTTCATTACATCATAGTCGGCTCAAGATAACCTTTGAAACCCGAACATAAATTTTGAAGAAAATTATTTTTCGCCATTTCAGGTGGCCCAACTTCCGAAGACCATAAGTCATCACCAGTTGACCCGATCGGCTATTATAACCCCATTTCGGAAACACCACGAAGCGCTCTACAGGCTTAACCCGCGCAAGCACCTATCACCCAAATTTTTGACCTAATCCGAGGCCTCTAAAGCCTTCAAAACTGAGTTCAAAGTTTCTGTACCCTGCTGCCAATACCGAAAATCTTCAATATCTTCCAATATACACTTGATCTGGCAATGAAACTTTATTGGCAGACTTATATGACCAAAATGAACTTCCAAGAAAAAAATTAGATCATTCTGAGCACATACAAAAATTACCAAAAATAGTAACTTTCCAAAAATAGCAGCTCTAGACAAAATAGCCATTATTGAATACAAAAATAAAAATATTTTTGGGTGATGCAAGATTGCTCTTACACCCAGAATGCTCCTGCATCATATATATATATATATATGAATATATATATGTCTATAGATAGATATATCTATAAATATATATATATATATATATATATATATATATATATATATACATACATATAGATATATACATACATATGTATATATATACATACATATGTATACACACACACACACAGATATATATATATATACACACACACACACTCATATATATATATATATATATGTCTATACATATATATACATATATATGTATATATATGTATATACATATATATATATATATGAGTGTGTGTGTATATATATATATATATATATATATGTATATATGTATATATATATATATGTTTATATACATATATATACACATATATGTGTATATATACACATACATACATATATATGTGTGTATATACATATATATACACATATATATGTATATATATATATATATATGTATACATATAGATATATATATATATATATATATATATATATATATATATGTATGTATGTATACATACATATATATATGTATGTACACACACATATATATATACATATATATATACATGTATACATGTGTGTATATATATATACATATATATATATATATACATATATATATATATGTATACATGTTTGTGTATATATATATATATATATATATATATATATCTATACATACATATATATATATGTATATGTATACATACATACATATATATATATATATATATATATATATTGTAGACACCTAAAAAATTTTTAGAAAATAAAGTATTTTTATTTTATGAAAAATTTTTGATGACATCATCATTTATTAATTAATTATTTATTTAATTAATTAATTTATTTTTATGTCATTAAATCTTTTTTTCGTAATTAAAAATATTTAATTAAGAAATCCCTTCCAAAAATGTTTAAATCTTATTTAAACATTATCTCTTTATTTATTAATTATTTTAATTAATAAATTGACCAAAAATCTCAAAATAAATAATTTATTTATTTTTTGCCCAAAACTTTGCCAATTTTTTTTAGACCACTAACCTCTTCCAAAATCTTCTAATCCCTTCTTAATCTCGATTAAAAGGCTAATCCAATCTTTTCTAACCCTAATCCCAAGGCTAAATATTTAATTAACGTTAAATATTTAATTTTCATATTTATTGAAAATATTTTAATAAATATTCTTAAAACTTAAGCTTTTGGAATGAATAAGCTTTTATTCCATAAAACTAAGGAGAAATCTAGACTCTTCTAGAATCTTCTCAAATCCAACCTCTTCACCCATCCTAATCCTATTTTGTCCTAATCTAATCCTAATCCTACCCTTAAACCCTTGTGCAATCCTAACCAAGCTTAAGACTTTCCTAAACCAAAGCAAAGTCTTCCCTTCCAAATATCTCAACCACAAAGCATTTATTGCTTCCCCAAAGTCTTCAAAGCCTCTTAAAGCCCATTCATTGCTCTTATAAGCATTTATTCGAAGAGTTATGAGCTTGGAGCCTCCTTTGTTGACTCCTCTTTGCCTTTCACTTCATCCACTCACCTTGTGACATGTGTCACCTCTTGATTGGCTGAGAACTAGCACAATCTATGTGCTTCCCTTTGAATGAATCTTGGCCTCTCTTAAGGATTTCAATCCTAGCCATTCATTCCTCCTACCCCAAGGCTTTAGAAATCTTATAAATACCCATCCTTTCAAGAGAAAATCAATCCACTTTCATTCTCAAGCAATAGCAAACTTATAATGCCATTTTCATTCTAGACTTAACATAAATCATCTTAATTAGTTTATTTTCAAAGTATTTTATCTCATCATAAGCTTAGAAATAATGGATTAATCTAGCTTTTCATTATTGTTTTGCATAGCATAGCATCATATCACATCTAATTTGGTCTAAAATCAATCCTAGATTACTCATCATGTAGCTTAAATCTCCATTAAAGCATAGCTTGAGTTCTTGAGGCCTTAGGGGCAAATCAGGTGTTCCATACCTATTTTGTGCCAATGTTGGAGTTTTCATGAGCTTCAAATCATTCTAAATGCATTAGAGCATGCTCCAAATGCTTAGAGAGCACATCCACATCCTTCTAATCTGAGCAAATCAAACAGTGCATGGGTGCAAACTGTTTCTAGCTCAATCTGAGGTGGCTTTGCTTAGAGCTCTTTGTTTTTATTTTGATTGTATGCTAGACTAAACTCTTAACGTTTGATTGATTTGAGCCTTTCAAAACAGATAACAGGTACCCTCGAAAGCCTTGCTCACATTCTGGCACACCCAGTGGGAGCAAAACCATAATCATTTTGATGAGATTATATTTTATATGCTTGTATTTGCAGGAAACAAATGAAATGTCACCTTCAAGCAATTAAATGTCGCCTACAGAAAAGAAATGTCACCTTCATGAAAAGAAATGTCGCCTACACAAAATAAAGTCACGCCTTCAAGCAATTAAATCACGCCTTCAAGAAATCAAATCACGGGTACAGACACTATTTTCACGCCTGGTTACTAGAAAATTTCCGCCAAGCCATAAATTCTATTCTACCTCTACTTCTTCTTCTGTCGCCTGCATGTAAAGAAATCACGCCTTTGACAAAAGAAATCACGCCTCTGCCTAGTTATCTGTCGCCTATAAAGGTACAGAATGTCACCTGTAAGAATGAAATGCCACCTCTGAACTTTTCAGCGTCGTCTATAAGCTGGATAGTGTCACTTTTTGGTGTTTTTCTGTCTGGGAGTGGATTTATTTTTTATTTTGCAAAAGGTCAAACTCAATCTTGAATGAAACTAAAGGAAAGAACTTAGGTCCTAAGTGTCATTGTCAATTTGAAAATCAAACCAAATCTCGAATGCACTAAAAGGAACGAACAACTCTATTCCCTCTCTTGTTTCAGATTTCAAAGCAAGTAAATGAACACAATCTTGAATGATCTAAGGATAAAATAAAGCACATTTTCAAAGTTCCTAAATCAACTCGCAAATATCAATCTTGAATGCCCAAAAGGAAAGAACTTGCAAACGCTCAAATCATTTACGTTTTGAGGAAAAGAACAAATCAAAATCTAAACACGTGTGTCTTCATTTTCAAAAGTTCAAACATCACTTAATCAATTTGGAAAAATGAACAAACTTGCTTGATGTGCATCTAGGAGCTTTCATTTTCTGTAAATCCTTGTTAAAGTAAGCAACGTAGAACATTTGGACTCAGACAAGTTCACTTGTTCTACTTTTAGCAAGGCTTGTCTGGGGAGAAAAGTGCTTCCTCCTCGGAGAACGACCTCAAACCAGTATCCCCCCCGGCCGGTATATAAATAAAGTGAAGGCAAAAAGTACTCACTTACATCTCCTAATCGTCGGGTGTCTTGTGCCAAATGCAAATGTCTGGGGAAAGGTAAATATTCCTCCCCCAGCGTTGTTGGCTAGGCTCTTAAGTGAGTCATAGGCGGTCAGCATAACCGGGTATGGAGACTCCACGGAACTATTAAAAACTTGATAAAATAGTGGCTACCCTATCTACATCCGAAAGTATCAAAATCCTTGTGCAAGGACCGATTCCAAGGGGTTTACCGGGTCGCCTCAAGATTACTCACCATTTGTATTCCCTTCTGGGGGATACCAAGCTATGGGCAAGCGATTTTGATACTCACCTTCCTTAGGTAGATCTGTTTGAAGTGCTTGACAGTCAAAGACTCCGTGAAAACACTTGTTGAAACATACACTTTCAAAGCTTTATCAGAGTTAGTCATCCTGTTTGTATCTCACAAGGTTGCTTTGCCCTTTGCGGAGATTGCTTTGTCAAAAGTCTTTTTAATTTATCCTTTGCCACTTGAGAAAATCAAACCAATCAACAAAATTGATATTCAGAAAATCTTGTAGAAATCAGATATCCAAAGAGCCTTTTGTTCTCAAACCTATCAGAATTTTCCAAAGATATGCCCAATTTGATCAAACATCCAAAAGCCAAGTTGCCCAAATCCAAAGATTATCAAGAGAAGAAAGTTGCAGAGAGGAACCTTAAAAGCCATCAATCCTTTGTCCAAGCAACCCAAGCAGAAGAAAAATATCAAGAAAGGCTTGATAATATTGGCTATAATGCAAGAGTCAAACAGTTTTCCTACCATTTCTGAGTAAACCATCGCTACATCAACCTTGAAAGAGAAGATTAGCTGGATCCATAACATGTCCATTCTACCTGCAGATCTTGAAATCCTATCTCGGCAGTCCCTCATCCTAGCTTCATCCTAGTTTCATCCTTGCATCATCACCAAACCTTAGTTACATCCTAGAAATCCTTCTTAGTTGCATGCACCATCATCCTCCTAGCAGCATCATAGATCATCCATCCCAGTCACATCTGCATCATCCTCTTAGAAAGAGCATTGTTCCATCATCCTCCACCATCTTTTCATCAGCAATCCACCATCAGAATCCCATATCCTTCATCCAAATCCAGCATCCATCATCTAAATCAGAACCCACCATCTTTTGTACCAAATCCAGAGATCCAAAATCCACAAACACTTAGTGTTCAAAACCTTTGAGTTGTCTCCATCCCTTATCCTAAATCAGAAAGCATCCCCTTTTTGACAAAGCATTGTCTAAAAGAAATCCAACTTGTCCTTGCACAGCCTTACCATCTCGAGCAAGAGATTGGCTTGTATTGATAAGCATCCAGTTAACCGAAGATCATCAGTCTATCCTAGGTTGGCCCAAATCCTATCACTGATCCTCCATCAGGGAAAAATAACAACTCATTGTTGACACTTAGTAATCTTCCACCAGCATCCCACCAATCCTCCACCCAATCTTGACCCAAATCAGAGCATCCCACCAATCCTCCATCATCACCAAGTTTTTTTACCAATTTGCCACCATCTCCCACCAATCTTCCACCATCCTTGATCCAAATCCGAGCAGTTCATCCATCCTTGCATCGCATTCTAGAAATTCATCATCCTTAGAAGTTCCTTAAGCTTGCATCCACCATCCTTTAGAGTCCTTTAGGAAACATCTTGCATCCATCTAAGCATTTGAATCTCCATGCCTGTCGAGACAAGATCTGGATCTAGGAAGCGACGGTACATGAATCCTTATCCAATCACCAGCTCATCTGATCCCAACATTGTTACCAGTGCAATGGTAGCCTATGATCCCCAAATACAAACTGGAAATACATGGGATGATCCCAATATCCCCTTAGCTCCTCTGGCAATAGAAACATTTGTGAATCACCCAGAGAATCCACCAGTAGTCAATACACTCATAGCCCAAAACCAGCACAGCATGTTCACTAATTTGGCACAAAGGCATACTCCCATTCCGCCATATCTCCATCCTCGTATTCCCATAAGCACTATCCAAATCCCAGCACAAGTATACTCTCCATTCATCCAACCATTCCCTCATCCCACCTTGCAAACATCTCAAGCAACCTCCACCATTCCCCTTCTTCTACAAGGAAGCTTCGCAAGCTCCGTAACACAAGCTGTCACACCATCTGCCCCATTCCCTATCACAGGTACTTCATCCTCTGCCATGGCCTCCCAAGCTCTTGCACAAATCCAACACTTGTCACAAAATCAACTCCCACCTCTTACACATCCATTTACACAAGCAGCTCCATCTCCTTCCACACCATTCTTTTCAGGAGGGATGCAATCATCCTTCCCCCTTGCTCCACAAGCTTCAACATCCATACCATCTTTCCCAGGGTCAACACAATCGTTTCCCCCTTTCACCCAACAAACGCCAGCATCATCTATTCCGGGGGCAGCGCAATCGCTCCCCTTTCCTCCTCAGCAAGCTTCCGCATCAACATCACCCTTTTCAAGGGGAGCGTAAATGTTCCCTTCCTTTCCCCCCCAACAAGCATCTACCCAGGCACAAGCCCATCAAAATGCCTTCACCACAGGGATGCCTTCCATGGGCTTTTCCAATCCACCATTCATATCCCAAACTCCCATCACATCCACCTTCCCGGTGTCCGCTGCAACACAATTCCCACCACACATTGGCTCTCGTTGGGGCCTCACTCAAGAAGAAATGAAAGCTTGGGGCATACCAACCCATTCTCCTACATCTATGTTTGGAAACCAACAAGCCACCTCCTCACAAGCAGCACAACAACCATCACAACTTCCACCAGCTTCATCCTTTGCAAACTATCCATTCACAATGCCTAATGCCTTTCAGCAAGTTCCTCCACCTCAGTGGAAAAGTTCATCCCATTTCACAAGTTATCTTGCCCAGCCACCCTTTGCTTCAAGCTTCCCCACATCAAATTCACCCTAAAGCAATGCAGGAATGCACCCGACCTACATTGGTCAACCACAGAGCCAAGTTCAGCAAGGACCACCTTACCAGCAAGCAGTGTCATTCCACCAACCTCCCCCACAACAAACCCCTATCATCCCCCAGCAATAGCAAGCTTCCTCCTACCAGGCACAGCAACAAAATCCCATCATCCCACAACACCAGCAAGAAATCCTATATCCAACACCACAATATCCCCCTATGCCACATCTGCAGTATCCTCCCTAGCAAGCATCACTCCAAGATCCGCTCCAATATACCTATCCCGCTGGGCCATCTCCATATCCCGCTCCACAATACCCACCTCAAATGGGAGTACCTGCTCAAACACCAATCAATGCCGAATGGGAAGCTATGAAGAATGCTCTTAAAGAGCTCCAAACTGGTACTGAGAGCAAAACCTACAAGTTTGAAGAGGTGTGTCCTTACCCATTTGACTGATCCATTGCCGCTATTCCTTTTCCCAAGCACTTTGAGACACCTAAGTTTGATAAATATTGGGGAAAAGGAGATCCAGTCAATCATGTTAAGGAATTCTATATGGCATGCCAAGAAGTGGCTTACAGTGATAACTATCTCTTGTGTTTATTCTCCAAAAGCTTGGGAGGAACAGCTGTTGAGTGGCTCTATAAAATACCCAATGGGACCATCACAACCTTTGCTGAACTCTCTGAGAAGTTCATCAACTACTATGCCCACAATGTTGAGAATGAGTTAACCTTGTTAGATCTCTGCAACTCAAAATAGAAAGATGGAGAAAGCTTAGCAGAATACTTGCAACGATGGCAGAACCTTACCACCAGGTTATCATACCAACCACCAGAAAAGTATTTGACCAAAATCTTCATTGATAACCTGCATCCTAAGCTATCCCACTTCATGCAGATGAATTGTCTCCAAACATATCAAGATATCAAGAGCAAGGGGATAGGTATTGAAAAGGCCCTCCTAGATGAAGGCACAATCCGACACTTCAAAAATGATGCCCAAAAACCCAACAATGATAAATCTCGTTACTGGAATCGTAACAAAAATATTGTTACTGATGGAGCCACTGATACCAAGCATGTCTAATTTTTTGTAGCTAGTCCTCCGTTAACTCCTGCATACCAACAACAACAAGCACCCATCCATCAGCAACCTCCTCAAGTCCATCAACAACCCATGCAACAATATCCTTCTCAGAATAATCAGCAGAATTATCAGCAGCAAGCCCATCAAGCCTATCAAGGTAACCCAAACAATCAAGTCAATGCTGTCAATGTTGCTCCCAAGCAAAACAAACCCAGAGCTCAAAATTATCCAAAGAAGACCTTCACACCACTAGGTGAACCTCTGGATGTTATCTTTCATCGGATGGCCAAGGCCAACTTAATTACATATCCACCAATTCAGCAAGTTGATGATACCACCCCCAAGCCTGATTGGTACAAAGATCATGAGTACTGTGATTATCATCGTGTCAAAGGACACACTACCCTGAAGTGTATGAGACTCAAGAACTATATCCAAGATCTCATTGATCAAAAAGAGATTCAAGTAGATACACCTGCTCAAGCCTCACCAAATGCCAATTTACAAATTTATCAGAATGTGTTCCCACAACACAATGGTGGGAAGAATCAAGCTAATACCAATCATCCCCAGAATCATGGAAAAGGCAAGCAAGAAGATCACACTACTGCCTACATCAACTATGATAAATTTTTTGGGTGTATAACCCAAGTTGAGCCCACAGTCAATACCATCCATGTCAGAGGAGCAGACAGTCAATGTGCTGTTACCACCCGTAGGGGTCGAATAACTGTTGCTAGTGCCCATCCAAGGCCAGTACAAAATGCACACAATGCACAGTACAACCTCATAGAACATCTTGGGAATACACCAGCCCAAATATCCATCTTGGACCTTCTCCGCACTTCACCTCTCCATCAGGAGATCCTCGACCAAGCTCTCAAAGAAGGACATGTCCCCATAGACATTAACACCACCCAGTTTGAGACCCTTGTGGGACATCTTTCCGCAGCTTGTGCTTTATCCTTCAAACCATCCGACATGCCAGTCATTGCACCTGACCATACTCTTCCTCTCCGCATTGCCGTCATGGTCAGAGACTTTTCCATCAAATGGGTCTTAATAGATAATGGCTCAGCTCTAAACTTGTGTACTTTAAAATTCATTCAGCAGATTGGGTTCACCCAGGCCGATATAGCACATGAAGTGATCACTATCAAAGCCTATGATAACTTGGAGCATACCTCAGAAGGTAACATTACTTTGCCCATTCAGCTGGGCCCAGCAACATAAGATACTATTTTCCATGTTGTTGATCTTGACCTACCATTTAATATCCTCCTAGGCTGACCATGGATTCATTCCATTAAGGCCGTACCATCTACTTACCATCAGTGCATCAAATTTCCGCATCAAGGCACTGAGGTTACCATCCATGCTGACCCCCAACCCTTCGCATACTATCGTGCGATGGAAGCATCATTCCCTCACTCCACTCATTGTCCTAGAACTGACATTGGTACTTCTATTGCCAACTCATCCAGATCCCATTGCGATCCAGAAACCATTCTCACCTCCACCCTCTCTTCTATCAAGATCAATAACTAGGGTTGTGGTGAATATAGCCTACATGATGCATTTGTCGTAGGGGCCCTTCCGCTTGATCCACATACTCAAGGGTGCCCAGATCACCAAAGCAAGCCTATTGAAGAGCATCATGAACTCAAGAAAATTGGATCTATGACTTTTGAATCCCATGGCAACATAAACAGTCAAGAGATGGATCCTGACATAAATAGGTGGTTGTATAAAGATCCCCCATCACCTGACACTCAACTTCTTGGCTATTTCAAAGATAAATATCCAAAATAATATAAGTATACCACTGAACAATGGCATTATCAAGGCGGTGGTCTAGGGCCACAAGAAGGCGGCAACCAATATCCCATCACACCATCAAAGAATCCTGAACATCAGGGTCTTGGTTTTAATACCCCTCGCCTGCATATACAAGGGCCCAATACCGCAACTAGGGGCACCAACATGACTAGCGTTCCCCTCTTAAATAGCCAGGATGACCTCATAACGATCGAAGACATCCCTGAAGAGAAAGAAATCAGATCCTACGATGATATCTTTGACGATGACACCCTCTTGGGGACTTTTGTCCTCCGACAACTCGCCATAAATCTCATAGAACTTCCCCTCACCCACCCTGAACTCATAGACTGGGACCAACCAAGCATTACACACATCGATGAGTTCCAAAACATGGAAGCACTCCTAGAATTCATGGGGGCATCAGGCCCACAATCAGTTCAAGATTCAGAATCATCTCACATCTACAAGCTTGACCCAGAGGGATACTTTGGGGAAGAGGCAAGCTTTAGCTGCAAAAGAGAAATAGAAAAAGTAAAACATGAATCCTTATGTGAAAACCCTTCTAGGGCACATTTTGATTCCAAAAAAGTAAAAATAAAGAGCGTATCTTCTAGTGAAAACTTGGCAATTCAAGTGCTAGAAGATGAAGACTTGCCTCTTCCTCCCATCCAGGATTACAGACCTGAGCAATCACCTATCATTATAGAAGAAACCAAGCCAGTCAACTTAGGTACAGAGCAATGTCCGAGGATCACCTACATTGTAGCCAACATGACAGAAGGTGAAGAAATGGCTTTTACTGCGCTACTTCAAGAAGCCACTACAAACTTTGCATGGTCATATGCACACATGCCTGGGCTTGATCCTAATCTTGTCGTTCATCATCTAGCAGTGGATCCTAATGTCAAGCCAGTAAAGCAGAAGCTACGCAAAATGCATCCCAAAGTAGCTCTATTGGTAAAATCAAAACTAGAAAAGCTCCTAGATGCAAAGATTATCAGAGCTATAGATTACTCAGATTGGATCTCCAACATGGTACCTGTCACAAAGCCTTCAGGAGACATCAGAATATGCATAGATTTTAGGGACCTAAACAAGGCATGTCCTAAAGATGATTTCCCGCTACCTAACATCGACGTGATCGTAGACCTTACAGTGGGCCATGAAATGTTGTCACTAATGGATGGATTTTTAGGCTACAATCAGATTCGTATAGCAGAAGCAGATCAACATAAAATAGCATTCACTACTCCATGGGGCACCTTCTGCTACAACATGATGCCATTTGGGTTAAAGAATGCAGGAGCCACATATCAGAGAGCGATGACAGCAATCTTCCATGACATGATCCACAAGATCCTAGAGGACAATGTGGATGATATTCTTGCAAAATCAAAGACATGCCATGGACACCTTGACATTCTTGAGAGTGTGTTTGATTGCCTGTAGCACTATGGGTTACAGCTCAATCCAAAGAAATGTGTCTTTGGTGTTACATCTGGAAAGCTCCTAGGTTTCATAGTATCACGATGAGGCATAGAGATAGACCCCAAGAAGGTCAAAGCAATAACAGAGATGCCTCCACCAAGAACACTCAAACAGCTCAGAAGCCTACAAGGAAAGCTTCAATCAGTGCGTCGGTTCATTTCTCAGTTAGCAGACAAGTGCCAACCTTTTACACATCTCCTATGCAAAGACACAAGCTTCAAATGGGATCCCATATGTCAAAGAAGCTTTGATAAGCTCAAGGAGTATCTTGCCAATTCTCCAATCCTAGTACCACCAATTCTAGGACGCCCTCTCATACTCTACATCTTGGCAACCACTACAGCACTGGGGGCACTCTTAGCTCAGCATGATGATGACAACAAGGAGAGAGCCATCTATTACATCAGTCGAACTCTTGTCGGATATGAGCTTAATTATTCATCTATGGAAAAAGCATGCCTTGCAGTGGTCTTTGCCACTCAAAAGCTTAGACATTACATGCTCAGTCACACAATCAAGCTCATTTCAAAGGTGGACCCCCTCAAATATCTACTATCAAAGACAACTCTCACAGGCCATATGGCAAAATGGGTCATGATACTCAGCGAGTTCGACATCCAGTATATTGATCGCAAAGCAATCAAAGGGCAAGTCATTGCCGATCAGCTAGCAGAAGCACCACTGGTGGATGCCTATCCACTAATCATGGAATTCCCTGATGAACACTTATGTGTGATTGAAGAACAACCCATGTGGAAACTATACTTTGATGGCTCCTACACATCACATGGATCAGGGGCAGGAATCCTATTCGTCACACCTCAAGGTGACTACATCCCAAAATCATTCAAATTGGGATTCCCATGTACCAACAACATTGAAGAATATGAGGCACTCATCTCAGGTCTCAGAACAGCCATTCAGTGGAATATCACAAAATTACAAGTGTTTGGAGATTCACAGCTGATTATCAAACAAGTCCTAGATGAATATCAGACAAAGGATGACAAGTTGCTACCTTACAAAGAGCTGGTGGACAAACTACAAGAGCATTTCCTACATCTACAGTTCACATAGATCCCAAGACTTCAGAACAAAGCAACAGATGCAATGGCAACCATTGGATCCTTGTTAGAAATTCCACGCGACGCATCACAGTATGAATTCCTAGTCAAGCAGCTACATACGCCAGCTTATGAGAACGCCAATGCAGAAATGGTGTGTGTCTTGGTTGGTCCTCAGTCCCCATGGTACCATGACATCCATGCATATCTAAAGAATGGTATCATATCTCCCCATCTCACCAATAACCAACGCCAAAACCTTATTCATAGAGCTTCCCGCTACACTCTTGTAGCCAACACCCTTTATCGTCGTGGGTATCACAATATCCTCTCTAGGTGTTTAGATTCAAACGAGGCTGTCCTGGCTTTACAAGAGGTTCATGCTAGAATTTGCGGCGCCCACATGAGTGGCATGGTTCTAGCTAAGCAGTTGCTTCGAGTTGGGTATTATTGGCCAACTATGGAACATGATGCTTGTGAATTTGTCAGAAGATGTTTACCATGTTAGCAGCATGCAAATCTGATTCATGCACCAGCACAAGACTTGCAGCCCATTGCGCCACCTTGGCCATTTTCATGTTGGGGCTTTGACCTTGTCGGCTTAATCACTCCCCTTTCCTCGGATGGACACAAGTACATAATAACTACCACAAAATACTTCACCAAATGGGTTGAAGCGATTCCGCTCACCCTAACTACTGGCATCCAAATATCCAAGTTCATCCTTTACCACATCATCTACCGCTTCGGCATACCATCTACCATTTTCACAGATCATGGCACACCTTTTGAAAACCAGCATGTGGATGGTCTGTGTACCAGACTCCACATCCATCACCATTTCTCCAGTCCATATTTCCCTCAAGGAAATGGCCAAGCTGAGGCAACCAACAAAACTATCTTGAAAATCCTCAAGAAGGTTGTCAATGATTCTGGTCGTGACTGGCACCTCCAAATCAATCCTGCCCTTTGGGCCTACCGCACTTCCTATCGCACTCTCACAGGCACCACCCCATATGCCCTTGTATATGGTGCTGAAGCCATTCTGCCGATCGAGGTCGAGCTCCCATCATTGCGAGTCTCCATGAAGAACTACACCACTGATGAAGATTATCGTGTAGCCCGTCTCACACAGCTAGACTTGTTAGATGAAAAGAGACAACAAGCATATGATCACCTGGTTGCATACCAGAATCGACTCAAAAGGAGTTATAACAAGAAGGTCCATCCTAGACAGTTCCAGGTCGGTGACATGGTTCTCAAAGAAAATCAGAAGGTCCAAGCAAATCGTGAAAAGAAAGGCAAGTTTGAGCCTACTTGGCTGGGCCCCTATGTGGTCACCTCATGCTTCGGCTCTGGAGCTTATCAGCTATCTACACCAGAAGGAGAGCCTTTGAATGATCCAATCAAAATCATACATCTGAAGAGGATCTATGCCTGAACCAGATCCTACATATTCAAAAAAAAAAAATAAAAAAAATAAAAAAAAAAAAAAGAAAAAAAATTAAAAAAGAAAAAAAGAAAAAAAAAAAAGAAAATAATCGTCCAATGGTGAAAACTTGGCAATTCAGGCGCCTTGGACAAGTATGTTGGTGAAAACTTGGCAAACAGGCACCATACATAATGGACCGAGTCATTATCTATCAAACTCCCATCCCCCCATCCCACCATCTCAGTCCTCTTTCTCCCATCCCCATCCCCATCCACCATCCCCCAGCCATAAACCTTCCGCAACACCATAATCCCTTTTGCCCATATCTTGCATATATCTTGTACCATGTCTTGTATCCACTCTTGTATATCTTGTACACTCCCTTGTGTAGAGCAATCCTTCCTGTATATCATGTATAGCGAGATCTTCCTATCCCCAATCCTGAGCTTTTGTACCTATTCATTGTATATCTTTTCCCGTCCATTGTACATCAGTCCTTGTCAGTCCTGCAGCAGCATTTGATCAGAACACTTTGTCCTACCTAGCCTTGTACTTCAACAACATCAATTGTCGACTATTCTTGATCACCGTGATTATTCTTTAACTTCATCATTTGCCAGCAAACAACAACACTCATTCTCTCATCAATCGGCGGGTCCTTGAGGATGTATCCTTCCTCCTGTCTGATCTAATCTTCCCCCCATCAAATCAGTCAAATCAAATCTCTCTCCTTGGCAAAGGATGTCTTTTTGGAGTTATCATTTTGACCTTGGATTTTGTCCTTTGGGTCTTGTTAATCTTTTATAGCTTCTCATTGTTCTCTACTCAACGTCACCATGATCCTTCATATCCTGGTGTGCTGCGAATGAGGATAATTTGGGGCACGGTCTTTTGATCTTTTGCTTCTGCCTGTGAGTCAGTCGTGTGTTTGTGGTTTCTTCAGCATCATTTCCACCATGCCTCCTTCGGGTTTCATGCGTGATGCTGGGGCAACCCTGCGTGTCTTTTTAGTGTCAATCCTATGCAACGCTGGTGAGAAGGCCTCGTGATCCCAGTATCCTTGGCAGGTCTTTAGCATTGCTATATTAAACTAGGTTGTGCTCTCCACATTTGCACTTGGAGCTTCCCCATCTCCCCTGCATCCTGCATCATATAGATTACTCTTGCATCCTCATATAGCTGCATCCTGCATTTTGCATTCCATCTCATCTTGCATTCACCCATCTTTGCTCTTGGAAGCTTGGTTATTTATCTCCCCTTCTTCCTAGCCCCTTCCTTCTTTTTCTCCTTTCGAGAAAATTCCACAATGTTTCCTCCTTGCGTTATTTTCTCGACGGGGCACAACCCCTCATTCCTCCAAGTTCTAGCCTTGGGCATCTTATTTTCTTGTCTTTGAAGCCATGCCACTTATGGCATCACATCAAAGAGGGGCAAAAATGTAGACACCTAAAAATCTTTTAGAAAATAAAGTATTTTTATTTTCTAAAAAATCTCTGATGACATCATCATTTATTAATTAATTATTTATTTAATTAATTATTTATTTTTATGTCATTAAATCCCTTTTTCTTAATTAAAAATATTTAATTAAAAAATCCCTTCCAAAAATGTTTAAATCTTATTTAAACATTATCTCTTTATTTATTAATTATTTTAATTAATAAATTGACCAAAAATCCTAAAATAAATAATTTATTTATTTTTTGCCCAAAACTTGGTCAATTTCCTTTAGACCACTAACCTCTTCCAAAATCTTCTAATCCCTTCTTAATCTCGATTAAAAGGCTAATCCCATCTTTTCTAACCCTAATCCCAAGACTAAATATTTAATTAAGGTTAAATATTTAATTTTCATATTTATTGAAAATATTTTAATAAATATTCCTAAAACTTAAGCTTTTGGAATGAATAAGCTTTTATTCCATAAAACTAAGGAGAAATCTAGACTCTTCTAGAATCTTCTCAAATCCAACCTCTTCACCCATCCTAATCCTATTTTGTCCTAATCTAATCCTAATCCTACCCTTAAACCTTTGTGCAATCCTAACCAAGCTTAAGACTTTCCTAAACCAAAGCAAAGTCTTCCCTTCCAAATATCTTAACCACAAAGCATTTATTGCTTCCCCAAAGTCTTCAAAGCCTCTTAAAGCCCATTCATTGCTCTTACAAGTATTTATTCAGAGAGTTATGAGCTTGGAGCCCCCTTTGTTGACTCCTCTTTGCCCTTCCCTTCATCCACTCACCTTGTGACATGTGTCACCTCCTGATTGGCTGAGAACTAGCACAATCCATGTGCTTCCCTTTGAATGAATCTTGGCCTCTCTTAAGGATTTCAATCCTAGCCATTCATTCCTCCTACCCCAAGCCTTTAGAAATCCTATAAATACCCATCCTTTCAAGAGCAAATCAATCCACTTTCATTCTCAAGCAATAGCAAACTTATAATACCATTTTCATTCTAGACTTAACATAAATCATCTTAATTAGTTTATTTTCAAAGTATTTTAGCTCATCATAAGCTTAGAAATAATGGATTAATCTAGCTTTTCATTATTGTTTTGCATAGCATAGCATCATATCACATCTAATTTGGTCTAAAATCAATCCTAGATTACTCATCATGTAGCTTAAATCTCCATTAAAGCATAGCTTGAGTTCTTGAGGCCTTAGGGGAAAATAAGTGTTCCATACCTGTTTTGTGCCAATTTTGAGGTTTTCATGAGCTTCAAATCATCCTAAATGCATTAGAGCATGCTCCAAATGCTTAGAGAGCACATCCACATCCCTCTAATCTGAGC